>JAABKJ010001298.1:0-31044 GCA_011634705.1 Andricus grossulariae | reverse complement strand
TGACGAGATGTCATTTGATACGCGCGATTCTCGATATTGAGTGTCGTATGGCTCATGCGAGTGACTAATAGTTCGGTAAGTGATCGCGAATCTCTACTCTTGGCCTTTCAGGAGTTTAAATTTTATGCGTTAGCTTAGCTATATGCGATATCTCTAGTCAGACACTTTCGGTTAAAATCTTGTCTGACGATTTGCATGTTTCTCCACTAAGTGGGTTATACTTTAATAGTAAACAGGAGTATGCCATTATGTCGATGACTTATTATTTTAATTTATACTTACGTGTAAACATGTTCCATATGATCAGTTTTGATTTTGTTATTGTTTATGTTTCAGATTATTGAGATATGCATACATTTGTATGTTATTAAATATACTTAATTATCTTATAGTGGTAGGCTCTCCAACCAGCTATTCTCATACGTTAAGTTATCGGTATTGTCTGAGTTATTATGCCTCCATGGTAATACTCTTTATATATCTTATGATTTCTATCTTACCGACCGTAGTGCAGTAACCATAGATAGGTTCAAACTCAGAGAAGATCGGTAATGTTCTTGCTTGTAGTTAGTAGAGTTAGTCGGAAAGATGTGGGGTAAGGTAGGTTGCGCCTAGCTAGGCGCTACATCAAATTTTGTAAAATTTCGGGATGTAACAAACTGAGTTACGAGAGCCGCTCCCGACTCTCGTTCGCCTCCGCACGGAGCTGCTGAGACAACGAAGTCGCTACCAAGCGGTGGGGACTGTCAGCCAGGCCCTGCTGCCTCAGCCTCCGCGCGGCGGCGAAGGAATCCTGAATCTAGGGCTAGTAGAACGGTCGTTCGGTTTTATTTACCTATCGTTAATCGTTTATTATGAAAACTTAATTAATAAGGATGAAGTTCTAATCTTTGAAACAAATTCCGAACGACCATCATACTTCGAGTGCTAAAATTAAAATATGAATTGACTAAAAAAAAGATTATAATTATATTCACTAAAAATGCCTTCAAACTTAATTAAATCTATTTGCTAATTGATGTACGTGTGGACATGAGTAAATGTGTACTCGTATATCAATCGGATGTTTATTATTTTATTCAACCCAGGGGAAGCTTCGCTCATTAATTTATTTTAATCAGTCACGTTCCGATTGAAGTGACGCGGAGGTTCTTCTCAATATATTAATTTATCCTTATTTTCAAACGAACCCCTTTTCGTCCCCTTAATTTGCCGGTTATTTTCATAAATCTTGGTGAACAGTTTGGAAGTTAAATAACTTCCAGAATGATCGTTCAAAAATCCGGTTGAGCTCCCCGGCTATACGGCCCGTGCGTCTGAGAGAGAAAAATGAGAAAGGAAGGAGGGAAAGAGGAATAGTGGTGAGAGAAAGGTAAGAGCGCGCATTGGTGAGAGAGAGAGACAGACGCCGGCGTACGTGACTTGACCTGCCGCTATGTTTTTGTAAACACGACGTGGGCACGTGTTTGCAGGCCGTCGTCACTCAGCCGGGAATTTTTCCGGCAATTAACCGGCCTCTCAAAGGACGAAGCGGAGGGTCGGAACAAAAGCAATATCCATATAGGGTGAGCAAACTTGTCGTTGAGAATTCCGAAAATCGGCAATTCGTCACGTAGGACCTTCTCTCAAATTTTCTGTGTGAAAACTTCAGCGAAAGATCACATGGGCAATTTCTTAGATTCCCGGGGTTCTCAATTTGTTAGTTTGACATACAACAGAGGGCAAATCAGAAATAGGTCAGGGAAAAATTAGGAAATTTCCAAAATATAGTTTTACGGTAACCCTGTTATAATATTTCAGTTAGTAATTTATTTGCCTTGTATTTTTTTGCAGTTGCTTTCTCCTAAAGATGACCGTTTAGCTCGCTTTTTAGTTACAAATTTTATTTTCTGTTTGAAAATTCAACAATCTTATTAAAAAGTCATCCTTTTTTGTTGAAAATTCGTATTTTTGTTTAAGAACTTAACTTTCTTCGTATTCTTTTTAATTTAAAAATTCATCTATTTTAGTAACAAATGCATCTTTCCTGGATAAAAAAAGAACTCCTTGGCTGGAAATTCAACAATTTTTAAAAAAAGTGATCCTTTTCTGTTGAAAATGCACCTGTTTTATTGAACATTCGTTTTTTCGGGTTAAAAATTCTAGTATGTTCGTGAAAAATTTACTTTTTGTAACTTTGCTAAAACTGAAAATTTGTTATATTTTTTTGAATAAAGGTTTATATCTTTTGTTGAAAATCAATTTTTTTGCTGATAGTTCATACTTCCTAGCCGAAGATTAAATTTTTCCATAGAAGGTTCGTCTTTTGGCTTGAAAGTTCAACAATTTAGGTGATCTATTTTTTCTTTCATGATCAAAAAATCTTTATTCGTTGAAACTTCGTCTTTTTGGTTATAAAATTCATTTTTTTGAATGAAATCTCATATTTTTTTATTGAAATATCAACTATTGCACTTTTTTGTTGAGAATTCATCCTTTTAGGTTGAAAATTTAATTACATATTTTCTTAAGAATTCAAATATTTTCTTGAAGATTCAAGTCAATTTTGAGCTTTGTTTGAAAATATTTGTTTTCAAACAAAATGTGTTTCAACCAAGGAAGTAAGCTATGCCACTTTTCACAAAGTTTCAGTTTTAATGTAGTTGTCGTTATTGATGGCATTTTCAAAAAAGGAAAGATTATTTTTCATGAAGAAAATTCGCAATTCTGAATTGACTTTGGATTTTGTTGTTTTAGAAAATAATAATCACAATTAAATAATTTGTTCAAATAATTTTACAATTAATAAATGATTACGCGTTTGTTCGAGTATGTAATTTACCTAGAAAAGGCAGGCGAAACGTTTTATCTCACCAAATTTTCGACAGATTTTAACATTTTCAAGTAGTAATTTGTTTTCTAATAATAATCTTTATTATTTTAACAAATTCAAATTGCCCGAACAATTTTATTTTGCTTGAATAATTAAACATACTTGAAATTTGTTTACAAAATGTAATAATAGCGTTTCTGGAGTACAAACAGATAACTTATACAAATTGAATCTGTAGAATATTTTTTTTCGAAAAATAGCGAAAATACAATTTTTAAACAATTGAAAATTGTTGAAACAATTGGAATTTTTAAAGCAATCACGAGTATTCTTAGCAAATAAACTAGTACTTGAAAATATTAAAACTAAACACGTATTATTTGATTAATTTTTAAATTGTTTTAAAAAATCATCGTATTGTTATGATTGAATAAAGAACTCATGACGTCTATAAAATACATTTACTTCATGAATAACTTCAAAACATTTGAACAAATTAAAACTATTTCAACAATTAAAAATAACTGAAACATTACTGGGTATATTTAAATCTTTACAAACCTATCATAATTTTTCTCAACAAACATTTTTGTTCGGAACTAAAACGGATCTTTTTGTATTTGCTTAGGAAAAAGAATGTTTGAGGCATCGACTTCCATATCAGAAAATTTTTTATATTTTCAATTTACATTTTTTTTGTAATCGAATTAATGATGTGGAGGATTTTGGTTTACAAGTTCTACTTTGAAATTGAAGATGATTTTGCGTCGGGCGCCTACTGGAGCTTCGGCAATTTCATTATCCGTCAACGGGGTAATCGTGCCGCTTTCTATGTTTATTTTTGCCCTTGTATGACCATAATAAGGAAGGTATGAATATATTCCAGCAAAGCAGTCATTACTCTCCAAAATTGCAAGGACGTCACCATCAAATGTTGACAATACAATTTGTTCTTGGGCTGGCATGGGCCTATACTGACGCAGACCTACACGTATTTTAACTGGTTTATTCGTATCAAAAGTGTATCTTCGAAATTCGAATTGTCGGTTCGAATTTCTAGTGGGAGTAAGCCGGATAAATGGAAGTTGGTCAAGTCTATATCCAAGTACGTATGAAAAAGGAAGCCTGGTAGGTGGCGATTGGGCAGGAGGAGACCTGGACCCGACACGGAGAGAAAGTTCGGTAGAAGGAGAACGGGACCTGGCACGAACAAGAGGCTCAGCAGGAGGAAGATGCCTGGCAGGAGAATGTTGTACGTCAGAAGTAGAAGGTGAGCCGCCACGAGGAACAGCAGAAATATGGGCGTCACCAGGAGGAGAATCGTGCTGTGAACTTAACTCTGCAAAAAGAAACAAAGTGTCATTTTTTTTTTAAAATTATTATGGTATATCATGTACTTCTAGTGGCAAACTTGTGAGAAAAGGCTGAGTGGACATGCAGGGAAGATTGCTCTAGGAAATTCATCAAAAGCTGAACCCGCAATATTCAGGAAATATGATTTGGGTAGGAACCTGGAAATTCGCTTTGAAGCAAACTTACACTGGTCCCGTAGTATAAAAAGTATGTGCGAACCATTTATCTACAAAACCTGAATTTAAATCGGATATGTCTGTGATTGATCTTTTTATGTTATAATAAACATATATAAATAACATGCTCAACCCAATACAAATTCTCCAATGTTTTGGGTCTACCAAATTTAGTATAGCCAAAAACCAAGTTTTAGTAATAGCATTCGTCCGGCGCCGATCGGTAAGCATGATTCGGACTAAGACAGCGAAATATCTGCTTTTCTTTAAACGAATATTCTTTATGGTTCTGAACTTCGGACAAATTCCGAATCACTGTTTTTTGGATTCCGTTGTACATAAAGCAAACATTTTGGGTTTTCCCGGATTATATTTATATTTCATATTCAAGTCCAAGAAACGGAGTTTTATCACCTCGACCGAGGCGAGCTTGAGAAAAATAAAGCGATTGTTTTGCATAGCGCTCCGAGAAAAATCTGAATCTCAACCGATCTCTGTTGACCTATTCTCTTGACCTATCTATTCTCAAGCGCTTTCAACGTTATTCTTTTATAAATATCTATTATTATATTCTAATTTTATAATCACTTTCTCTTTCGTATGATTCATTCTGTTTGCAGTCTATTATATTTGGGCAAGAGGGCTTGCCGACTGTGTGTGAGTGAGTCCTTGAACACCTCAGTCGTCATCGTAAAACAGAACACGGAAAGGCTAGATTCTTCATTTCGTGAATCAAGTTGGGCTATATGATTATTAATTAACCAGCATTTATTTTTTGAATGAAGACGGTTCTGATTGGAGCATTATTAGTTGATTTCAATTTAGGTATACACGTATTTGTTTCACCTCCTCTCTCATATCATAAATGGTAATTATTCAGAATGAATTGCCTAATTCTAATTTTCAGTTCCAAAAATTTTTATATTGTTTAAGCAATCGTGGTTAGTACTTCCAGCCGGATCCTCATTAGGGCATTCTGGCAAGTTTGCGCATATTTACCTCTTTGGTGAACGTTACTGCAGGTCTTTGTGAGTGCAATTGTGAGAATTACACAGTTTTTACTATTGTTCCTCTCGGTACTATTCAAAGTGAATTGTGAAAATTGAGAATTGCAGTGTCATATTTAAGTGCAACGCCAACGGATAATTCCATAAGATAGAGAAAGGGGAGAAAATCATCGACTTTCGAAGGATGGATCCAGGTTTGTAAAATGCTAATTCGTGTGTTTCGATATGCTCTATCTTTAAACGGGTGATTGCTCTTGGTAACAAGACTTGTTTAATATTTTTGAGAAATGTCAATCTCAGTGTAGGAAGAATAATTATTCAAAAATTTTGCTTAGTTTCCGAGAAAAACTGGGTATTTCGACATTTAAGATATAGAACGTAACCACGCTCAATTTTTCTTTGACTTTTCATAGGTTTTTTATTGTATTATAAAACCAGATAGGGTGATAATTAGCGAGAGCAGTACATTTCAGAGTAGGAATAGATTCATACATTTTCTTTAATATTACTACAAGTTATCATTTTTGTTTAAAATCTTATTGTGTGTGGAAAAATTCATAAATTCAGGAAATCTGCATAGTTTTTCCACCCTAATATTTGAGAGTAGACCGCAAGAAAAAACATTAGTTTCTTATATTTTGATGTCCAACTATAATAAATTGCATCTGATATAATGGCTCGAGTAGTTAGCTACTCAATTTTGTAAATGTCAAAGGATTTGAAGATATTACAAATCATTTTAAAGATTCTGAAATACGTCATTCAAATTCTATTTTTTATAACACACAAATTCTGAATTCTGCCGGGATGAATTCAGATTAAATTCGTATTCATTTTGGAAAATTCAAATAAAGTTTCGAAAAGAATAGCAATTAGGATAGAATGCGGATCTCGTCGTGTCAGACAATTTGTTATATGCGGAATTCTCAAAAGCGTTTTAAAATTATTGGTATAGTAGAATATTATAATTACCAGTAGAATTAAGGATGACAATCAAGGTAAAGACCAGAGTATGAACGATCCACATCTTTTGCAATGAGGGGAATTACTGATTACTGAGTTGATAAAGAAGTTAGTTTATGGGTTATATTCAAGCTACTCCTTCTGTGATATCTAGATTTACATTTCATAAATCAGTTCAAGGAAAGAAATCTGGTGATCTTAACTTGTAAGTTTCCAAGATAAAAAATACTGCAGGAAAAAGTAGTTGTTTCTTAATAAAATTGTTAAATAATCTTATTTTTACACGTGGAACAATGTTGTGGGTCACACCCCTACCCCTTTAGATGCCGCTAATTTGGCTTGCCGGGGGTTGGCGTGGTCTAGACACAATATCAATTTAAATTCAGTATTAAAAGTAACATTCTCACTTTCTAACCTCAAGACTGCAAAATAAAGAAAGCTAAGCGTGCCCTTGAAATTGAAATAAATCTCAAAAAAGTTTATTCTTTAATCTAAAAAATTCCGTCACTTCAAAATGGTTTCAACCCTCAGAGTTGAATTTCAAAATGTTCAAACTTAAGCATTTTAGTCTGACTTGGTACATTTGAAAAGAGACAAAATGAGTACCGGCCCTTTTTGTGCTTAGAAAATTTCAAACTATGAGCGTTTGAAATCAAATGACTTTCATTCTGCAATATTAGGCAATCTCTAGGCGTTTGAAATTTGAGAATTTTTTAACTATCATTTTTACAGATGAGTTACTCAAATATGTACAATAGTTAGTTGAAGATTTTAAAAACATTACTAATTAAAAATAGTAAATATATGTATGTACAATGTATAAATAAATTTAAGTTTATAAAATCAAAAGTAACTATATCAACCCGTCAGCAACCGCTGCTCTTTGTCCTTGTAAATTCCTTTTGGGCAATTATTCTTTACTGTGGCGAGTATAGGACTGATTCCTATTCTGCACTGGACTCTGTACAGTGCGCTATGAGAGTCAGACCGTCTACGAACTGTAAGCTCTTTAGTTGCAATGAAGAACCAATTTTTCACTTGCATTTCTCTACGTGTTCCCGTGCTTCGGTAAATATTAAAATGCAATGAACCACCAGAACACATTGTGGAGCTAGGCTTAAGGATCGGCGTCTTTCTGTTCCACGCGAAAAAATTCTACGAAGAGCGTTCTACGGACATTCCACACGTAAATTCCACATGTAAATTCCACATGTAAATTCCATAACGAAGTTCTACAAACCTTTCTACAAACTAATTTTGTACTAAATTTGACTTCCGCTGATAAGCTGCGCTGTCAAAAATCACACTCCAAACATCTCACCCTTGCACCAGGTATGAGAACATCTTTTTCGAGAAAATTGTGCTACCCAAGTCAAAACATTGCACCAACTGTGGGTTCCTCGAGGACGCGAGATTGAACCAACGCCCAAGGTGTAAAAAACACACCTTCTCCGTGGAAGTCTGATTTTTACAGTACTTTAGTGTCCCCGGAGTAAGTTCTTCGAAGACATGAGATTGAATTAACACCCCAGGTGCAAAAAACAAATCTTCGGGGTAGTCTGAATTTTACAGCACTTTAGGGTGCTCAGAGTGTGTTCCTCGAGGTCACAAGATCCAGCCCATGCTCCAGGTGTGAAAAACACATCTTCTTCGGGTAAGTCTGATTTTTAGTCATTCAGGGTACAAGGAGTAGGTTCTTTGGACCGGACTTCCCTGAAGAAGATCTTTTTTTTTAAAGCTAGGGTATTGATTCACTCTCTTGTCCTTGTGAACCAGACTCCAGAGACCCTAAATTACCGTCGAAACCAGATTTTCCCGCACAAGACGCGTTTTTTACACCTTGTGCATTGGTTCAATCTCATGTTCTCAAAGAACCCAATCCAGGAACCCTAAAATACTGTAAAAACCAAACTTCCCTGAAGAAGATGTGTTTTTCACACCTGGGGTATCGGTTCGATATCGTGTCCTCGAAGAACCCAATCTAGTTACCCTAAAGTACAATGAAAACCAGACTTCCCTGAAGAAGATGTGTTATTTACACCTGGGGCATCGGTTCAATCTCGTGTCCTTGAGCAACCCGCTTTAGGAACCCTAATATACTGTGAAAACCAGATTTCCCTGGAGAAGATGTTTTTTTCGTACCTGGGACATTGGTTCAGTCTCGTTTCCTTGAGGAACTTACTTCAGGGACCCTAAGGTACTGTAACAACCAGACTTCCTTGAATAAGATTGGTTTTTTACATCTGTGGTATTGATTTAATCTCGCGTACTAGAGAAACCCACTTCCGGGACCCTTAAGTACTGCAAAAATCAGAATTTAGCTGGAAATTCCTTTATCTCGTTGAAAATGCCATGCCTTCTAAAATATTTTCTGATGGTCTTAGAATGCTGTAAATCATCGACAAGTGGGAGTCGTAACGAGATAATTATTATTATACCATTAGGCCATTTTCCTTTCAGGGTATGCGTGACTTACTTGGCGTAGAAGAGAGCGAAGTGGGGGAAAGGGGATATATTTTGAGATTGATCTAGAATTCCCTTGTTGCTTATTTGAATAAAACTTCGTTCTACAACACTGCAACGAACTAGGCTACTGATCAATCTCTCTAGCGATCACCCCAAGTGGAGAGCCGCACAAAGTCATCATGTGAAGCTTCCCACTCAGGCCCATTCTTCTCCAAGGTCTCTTGTTTCAGGCGTCATTCCCTTCACTGACACTCTTTTTATGAACTATTTGTCGCCACACTTTTATGTCCTGGCATACCTCTCTAGCCTCTTTCACGTCCGTGCATTTTTTCATGCAAGCTCTTGTGTTTCTACGAGTTCCTACGACTCTTCGAATTAGGCTCTTATTAAACGTTCTAATTATTCTTTTCTTGGTCTGCCTCTGGAAACACTGCCACTATCTTTAACTTAATACACTTTTTTCGTTAGTCGTTCATCTTTCATTCACTCAGCATGCCCAAACCACGTCAAAGAATTTCTTTCACATATTTCAACTAGTTTCTCCTCTGCAGAACATTTTTTGAGGGTTATCTCATTACTCACTTGGCCAATAAGTGCTTTTCCGCATATCATGCGCGGGAATTTCATGTTAATTGCGTTTATTTTATTCTTATTCTTTTGTTGATAGGTCCAGGTTGCGCAATCGTACAGCACAGTCGGCATAAATATAGAATTATGTATTGCCCTTTTAGCTTAAATTGATATATTTATACTTCTGATAATTGGCCCTGCTCTACTGATAATCTTCTTACCCTCCTTTATACGCCTAACTACCCAATTATCTTTCCGTCACTAGTGAATAGACTGCCAAGATATGCGTACTTATCAATTTGTTCCACTCGTATTCTCCCATTGTTTAGGACAATGTTGCAGATTGTTTTTTCACCCTTTTCTTCAAACACTATAGTTTTTCTTTGTTCACGTTATTTTGAGGCCCACGTTCTTCAAGCTTGTATTCAGTTTGCTTTACATTCTTTGCAAGTCTTCGATTGACCCTGCCATACCAACCTTATGATCTGCGAACACTAACCCACGTACTCACGTACCCGTTTCGGAGAGTGCCATTCTTAGACACTGGTCCATGAATATTATAAATAGACATCAGAATATAATGCATCCTTGTCCAACACTTTGAATAATATTAAAACAGTCACTCAGTTTCCCACTTAACCTTTCACTCGCTTTGCTACCAGCATGTATTGTTTTTATTGATTGTAGAAGCCATATATGACTCCGTACTAATTCAGAACTTCTCAAAGTTTACTTATACTCACCCTGTCAGACGCTTTTTCTAGGTAAACAAAGGCACAGAAAACTTTTTTCCTTATTCTCAAACTTTTTTCTGCGACCTGTCTAAAGCTAAATATTTGATCCGTACATGATCTTTCCGGCGTAATTCCACTGCGGACTTCCCTTATCCTTCCTTCTGTTATTTTAATTACCTTACAAATAAGTATTTTTTTTCAAGTTTCACCTACTATACTTAATAAGCTGATACCTCTGTAATTATTGCAGTTTGTTTTTATTATCTTTCCTTCTTATATTGGTATGATAATCGTTTCTTTCCAATCATCTGGATTTTTTTTCATCTCAATACATAAATTCATCAATTCGCACAACCTGTGAGATATGTAGTCTTCACCGTATTTGAGAATTTCAGCGTCAGTATTGTCTACACCAGCAGCCTTACCATTCTTTAAGTTCCTACTTATATCCCTAACCTCAGAGGCGCATATTATCAATTCAGTTTCCTAACGCATCGCGTTCTATGTCGCAGTTATGGTGCCTTATAGCTTCATCTCCCAATAATTCCTTATAAGAATTTCTCAATACCTTTAGTATCCCGGTTTCTTGCTTTCTTCAAAGTCGTTTTGCATTTTCTTCTCTTCTTTTTTTTCGATTTTATCTTTAATTTCCTTGAATGATAGTTTAACTTTCCTCTGTATAGTAGTGTATAGTAGTGCAATCTTTAGATACCTCGAATTTTCTATAATTTATAAATTTACCGTCGTTTCTAGCTTGTCTCTAACTCGTGCAGCCAACTTCACTCTTGTAAAAATGCCTACTTCATGGTGTTGTAGTACTTTTTCTCTAAAAACAGGTCTGTCGAGAATGAAAACGGGACTTTTTTATTAGTTTACGAAAAAGATTATCATTGATTTCAGTTTTGGTTAACGGGAAAACAGGCCGCTTTCCATGTTAATTTTTGCCCTTCCTTTACATTGAATTCGAGGATTGTATGAATATATTCCACTAAAAAAATTATTATCTCCCGCCAATATTCCATGAAAGTTACCATCAAATGTTGATAATACAATTTATGCTCCGGTTGGCAGGTCCCCACATCTAATCTTTTTATTAATAAATAAATACATATAAAGTAGCTCATCCGCAGGATGAGTGTATTTTTGAAGTTTGAATTACCGGTGCGGATTTGCAGTAGGATGAAGTTGAATAAATGAAAGTTGGTCAAGTCCATATCCATGTACGTCAGAAAAAGGAAGCCTGGCATGTGGAAAGCGGGCAACAGGAGTCCTGGACCTGGCACGGAGAGAAAGCTCGGGAGAAGGACCTGGCACGAGAACGTTGTACGTTAGAAGTAGAAGATGAGCCACCACGAGGAACAACAGAAGTAGGGGCGCCATTAGGAGGAGAATCGTCCTGTGAACTGAACTCTGCAAAAAGAAACAAAGAATAAATTTTCTTTTAAAATATCTTGGTATATCATGAACTTCGAGTTGCGAAATCGCGAGAAAAGGCTGAGAGGACACGTGGGGAAGATTGCTCCAGGAAATTTATCAAAACCTAGACCTGCAATATTCAGAAAACATGATTCGGGTACGATACTGGAAAGGTTTTATTGTACTAACAAAAACATTGTCTTGGTCGTAATTTTGTAAATTTATAGTAAAAATGTTCAATACAACTAATTAACTATTCCAGCAAAGTTTATCTATAGCTGTAGAAACTGGCAGTAAACTGGTGCCATGGTATAAATATTATGTACGAACCATCCAACTACAAGCCCTCAATTTAAACCGCATATGTCTGTAATTGATCTTTTTATGTTACAATAAGCATATATAAATAATACGATTATTGTAATTGAAATTCTTTAATTTTTCCGGAGTACCAAATTTAGTATATCCAAAAACGCCGATGTGTAAACATGATTTGGACCAAGACGGAGACATTTTTGCTTCCTCTTCAACTAAATGTACTTTCTGTTCTTGGAATACGAATAAATTCTTAATTAACGTTTTACGAATTCCATTTTGTATGACGCACACATTCTGGGTTACTCCGGCATAAATTTAGATTAAATTTGTATTTATTTCAGACAAACTCAAGTTGAGTTTGGAAAAGAATACAAATTGAAATAGAATCGGGATTACGTCAGACAAACTGACTTTTTCGTTTGCTAGTGTACTACCAGAAACATTGTCTTGATTGTTGTTTTGTCGGCGTATAGTAAAACTGTTTAATACAGCTAACTAACTATTTTAGCGAAGTTTATCTATAAAAGTAGAAACTATCAGTAAACTGGTGCCATAAGATAAATATTATGTGCGAACCATTCAACTACTAACCCTGAATTTAAACTGCATATGCCTGTAATTGATCTTTCTAGGTTACAATAAGCATATATAAATAATACGATTAACGCAATTGAAATTCTTTAATTTTTTCGAATTTGTATTAATTTCAGACAAACTGAAGTTGAGTTTGGAAAGGAATAAAAATTGAAATAGGAGAAGGATTGCGTCAGACATATTGTTATTTGTGTATAATCGATCCCCATTTTTAGCCAATAGGGGATAAATTGATCAATGCGTTGATGAGAAATTTGGTTAGCAATGTATCTTACGAATATTCCATTATATTATTAGAGTTTATATATGTTATCTAAATTGCTTTTTAAGGCCTTCTCAAGTATTCATATTTATATTTTATCAGTAAGTCGCTTCGTTAAAAATCTGAATCTCAACCGAAATTTTGGTAAATCATTTACAAATATTGCGTACAGGTTTCTCAAGGTGTCTAGTAATATTTAAAGACAAACAACAATTTTCGTTGAAATCACACAGACATCGTTTTTATTATTCCTTCTTATCTCTCTTCTGTGTATTTCTTATCGCTAAAATGATAAGATTTTAATGAATACCTAGAAGTTGATTTTCGAGAGAAAAAAAATCAATTAAACTTACCTGCATCTAATTTTCTTAAAATTTATCTAACGCTTTTCGTTTTACCCTTTTATGCATATCGATTCTTATATTCTAATTTCATAATCATTTTCTCATCCACATGATTCATTCTATTCGCAGTCTATTGTATTTCGGCAAGTAGGCTTACTGTGTGAGTGTGTCGTTAAACACCTCAGCCGTCGTCGTACAAGTGAACACGGTAGAGCTTAATTCTTCATTTTGGGAATCAATTCGGGCTATACAATTATTAATTTACGAGGTATTATTTTTTTAATGAAGACCGCTCTGCGTGGGGCACCATTAGTTGATTTTAATTTATATGTCAACTTATTTGTGACCCCTCCCTTCACATATCATACATGATAATATTTCAGAATGAATTGCCTACTTCTATTCTACAGTTTTACAAATTCTTATACTTTTTAAACGTTTTTTGACGAAAACTATTTATTAATGCTTGAAATCATCAACACATAATGCAAGTAATATAAAACAAATAATGATACTCAACATTAATTGAGTTATTAAAAAATAGGATGTAACAAAATTGTCGACAATAATCTTTCGCTCGAGGAAGCAAGCTTCCATTCAGTAAAATAAATTGCTTTTCTGGCAAGAAGAAATTAGAAAAAAGTTTGGCTACAAATCGAAGTTTCTCTAAAAGTTTCTCACTTAGTTTTCGAGAAAAACTGCGTATTTCGACATCCCTGGTACAAATCATGAAAAGAAGTCTTAGTGCTTCCACCATTGGGTTAAATTCATTGCAATGGAACCATGTCTAATTTGTCTTCGATTTTTAATTAGTTCTCTAATGAATTAAAAAACCAGATATGACAATAATTGGCAAAAGAGGTACACTTCAGAGAAGGAATAGATTTATACATTTCGTTGAGAAGGTTAATTGTAGTTTCTTATATTGCATTAACCCGCTATAATGAATTTCACCTGATATAATGACTTGAGAAGTTAGTCACTCAAGTTTTGTAATTTCAAAGGATATCAGAATATTCCGAATTAATTAAAAAATTTCCAAATACGTCCAGAGATTTGCGAACGATTATACAGCTCTTTAGACCGTTTATACTGTTTAAATATATTTAGCGGATATTTTCACCTGGTGACCGTTCATTTAATTTTTTCTGTAAGAATGCGAACTAAGACGGAAAAATTTCAGCTTCTACTTTCACTCAATGTACTTTTTATTTCTGAAATTCGAACAAATTCCGTATCAATGGGAATTTTTCTTAAATTCCATTTTTTATAATAAACACATTCTGGATTCTGCCGGAATGAATTCAGATTGAATTCTTATTTATTACGGCCAAACTGAAATAGAGTTTGGAAAATAATAGCAATTGGGATGTAGTGCGGATTTCGTCGTGTCGGACCCACAGTGTGTAACCACAGTGTAACCACAGTACTCTCCGACCTATTGCATTAACATCCATCACCATTTTCCCTATTCGCTTTGATCTCACTGCCGATTACGAATGTTCTCTGCTACTTGTTTTTTCAACTGTGGAATTTCAACATTGACTTTCATAAATAGATTCGATTTTCTCAACGAATCAGGTATGAGGATGAAGCGAAAGGGTGGGAGGATTTTTGATTTGGTGAGGGGCCCTACCTAATACGAATCCCTGTTCCTGACATTTGCGATAGGTGGGAGGGTACGGCAGTGCTGATTATATTGCTTCATCATATGCATCATATAATCTTTATCTCATAGATTATATTCAAACTGGTCCTCCTAAGATATTAATATTTGCGTTTCATAAATCAGACCAAGGTATGAAATTTGGTCACCTCAACTTGCAAGTTTCAAAAATAAAAATAATACGAGAAGAAGTGTTTGTTTTTTAATAGAGTTGTGAAATTATTTTTTCCTGGATATGTACCAATTATGTAGGTCACACACAATCTATATCATGCTGCGTGTTTGTAATTAATTTTTCTAAAATTATCACTCATTATATTGCGATGGATGGTTTATTGACCCCCCAAACGAATGGCTGTTTTCTAGAGAGTATACACAAGCATATACGTATTTATATACGGATATGCATGGGTATACGTATAGCAGTATGTATCTACTAGGCGCTAGCCAGCCCCCTTAGCGAATGAAGATTACTTAAATAATCAATATTCCAGCCCGGCAATTTCAGTCTGAAACCTAAAAAAAAAAAAGAAAGCTAAAGGAGTAAGGAATCTCAAGGCGGTTCTTTAGAAACACAACGGCCAAATTCAGATATGACGAACAGTTGAAGCTGTATTTATCAAACAATCGTATGACAAAATCGAGACAAAATTAGATTATACAATCAAATTACGATCCTCTGACCATTTCTAACATATTTACTAGTTCGGACGCTAAAAGCGAAAGTAACGCTGGAAAGAATGTAACATGGCCACGTGGCCATAGGTTAGGAAAGCCTAACAAGCCTACAAGAATAACGGAACGAAATACAGGACCATTACCGAACTGGCGAAGACTGAAGACCGCGAAACTTGCGTAACTAAACGCTTTGGAACCTACATAACTAATTGTCTGGAATTCACAGGTTAAGTTAGGAGAGAAAGAAAACGCGGTGAACCTACTGCGAACACGTGGCCGATGGCCTGAAATCCTGTATCTGAAAAATGTAGCTATACACTGACTCGACTTATAACCTACATCTATTTGAGGCTTCTTTAAAATCATTGTTCAATGCAACAGACATAGGAATATTAAAGACAACGAGAGAGCACTAGAAGGGCCAAGCGAGGCAATAGGCTGGACCGGAGCAATCTCACATGTATGGCTATGATCTCCACATTGCGTCGCTTGCTGAAAAAGAAAAAAGGTTTACCTTAGACATTTGCTCGAAAGTGAACCAGGTTAAATTTTCAAACTAAATTGTACGTCGATCCGCAATCCTGGATACTCAATTTTAAAATCAAAGTTCCGATCGAATCAAATTTATAGCAATTTCCAGTAATTTCCAGCACGTGGTATGTGGTGCTACTATTAGACCAAGAACGAAAGTGACAGATTCATGCGAGACATCAAGACCGTGGACTCGAAGGGTGCTCGCATGAAGGCGCGTTCACATACATTACAGATCCTCAAGGGAGAGTTGAGGCGCGGGTTACTCAAATTTTGATTGGTGCCGGTGTACCGGAACCTGCTATTCTAAAAATGGCACGATTTTCAAATAAAAAGAATATGATTGAATTAAACATTTGAAATAAACGAAATATAATTAAAATTCACTTTTAGGCATATATATTATACAAATTTCCATTAATTATATTCTGAAAATAATGATAATAATAGATATCAGATGCGAAATGTACCTGTTATCAAAGTCGTCGCAAATAAAGTTTTACTTTTACCATATATTATTTCACTCAAATAAATGAAAGAGTGTTTATACCTCACAAGCACATGATTTTTCAGTTGCTTTCCAATCTGCTCTATTGATATTCTGAACCCACAATTCTTAAAGTTTGAGATCTCATGGAATTTGTTTCAGGAAAAACCCGTGTTTATTGCAGTAGAAAATACAGCAATTTACCCTTTTTGCAATATACTTATATCTCATGAAAATATTGTCAATATTTTTCTTTGGATAGTAGGCTATACACAAACTCTTTTTCACTTCTCCATTAATCACGAAACTCGCAAATATCACACTTCACACATTATAGCTTCAATATAAATAAACGAAGAAAAATAAATTATAATAAATAATGGGCCTGCGTTACGCAGTTTCCATTTTTTAATCCTTTTGCTTAAATACGAAAGTTTCTTGATGCTCGCTCGCGTGCAACTACCGGGGAAACCATGAAGTGAAATTGATCGTAGACTAATTGATTTCGTTGTAACTGATTTCCGTGACAATATACGCGAAAACATTGCGATAAATCTAACAGGTACTCTTGAGACCACGATATTTTACGCTAAATCCTAAAGTTTATGTCGGAAATCGAAGTTTACCTAGTTTCAGACTACAGCGCGCCAGTAGAGGAACTGTGAACTAAACAGTTACTAACTGAAAGTAAGAACTATTTTCTGCAACAACTGCATAGGAGTGATATAATTCTCGTATTTACATAAATCTAAGAAGAAATCCCTGACATAAGCTTAATGAACTTGAGCGGAATCAAAGTCTCGGGAGTCTAGGAATGTTTTCAAACTTCTCGAGCTTCAAAAATTAAGGTGGCAAATTCAAAATTATAATGGAATTAAATGTGAAGTATTAACCAAACATTGCGCGGTATCTTCTGTGCTTCACAACCATTATTTGCCCAACTATATAAACAAATCACAAATTAATAGTTAGCAACAAGTCATTTTACTGAATTTTTAACCGAATAATATTTTGATTTAGGTCGAAGAAAGTAAAGAAATAAAAGGATAGATTTTTGCACCTAAGACTCTTGATCGACAATATTTAGACTCATTCTGAACTGGTTCCGATTTATTCCTCAGTGTTTTCGTTATACAACTTACGAAAGGATTCAAGACACATCTTGGTTTTCTTCTTAAGCTGTGTTGACATGTTAGCGTAATCAGGATCTATTGTAAAATCATATTGTTTCTTATATTTATTTCTTAGTTCTATGTCTTTTATGATTTATGCTGTAAACAACTTAGGGTACTTTGTATCCGTTTTAAAATTAATAAATTTCGGAACATGCCTCTCAATATGTTGCGTTGGCATTATCAACAAAAATTTTAATTTGCGTAAGAGACAAGTGTATTATGAGCATAAGTGACGTATGCTTGTCTTCAGGAAATATTGGAGCTATAGATCGGGTTCATATACAACAGGTTCTTTGCAAGAACTAGGTCTAGATATCGATTTTTCTCATTTAAAGTTTTATTTAACTGTTGTTATTCAAAATATTGTAATTTTTACGATCTCCTATGCACATGAGATGCTCTAAGATACTATAAGACACTCTCCATTTTTGTAGAATATTACCCCAACAATATTAATCTCAGTAAATCGAGTAACAGTAGGGGTCAGGACTGAGAACGTAGAAGTTTTACATCCAACGCAATAAGTTGAGGAGTTTCATCTTTAAGGAACGTAACATATTGCAAATCGATAAGGAAGCGATAGCGTTTACGGATAAAGTAAATAGTATGCGATAAACCTTCTTCGAGTTACCACCAGTAGCGGAGCGCACAGATAGCACAGGTAACACCGGAGTGGGGACTTACCTGGCTTCTATAGGGGTGATCTGTTAAGTAGCCGCTCCCGACAAGAAAGTTTGCCTTTCTCCGATGCGTTGGCTAGAGCACCAGCTCTAGGAGAAGAACTGCGGTTCCCTCTTAGAGATACCTGATAGGTATTTTGCATGGGTGCGCGTTGGCAATTTATGCCCTTAGTTCAGGTTAGACAGAAAGGACGTATAGTCCACTTGAATCTCTCTCTGAGATAGAGAGGATTGACACAGGCAATCGTATGTTCACATAGTAATTCGTGCCTTGTCCAGGCGGGTCCGTTATATGTATATTTATATATATGCATATTCATCAATTTTGATTCGCACGCGTTCGCCAGCTGACGAGATACGTGTGACGTCATGGTCATTTAATTTCTTCCAGGTACTTCACCTCATTTTCCGAGAGAATAGTCGAGGATTCACCTTAGGGAAATACCTGTATAAATTCTGTGAATGAGCATGGTATTTACTAGGACATTTTCTGGCCTTTCCCATTAAGACAATGGCTCATTGAGAATAACGTTTTTCTTTTATAAATTCTCGATTACTGTAAATTTTATTTATGGGTAAAAATGATTGAACCCAGTACTCCAAAAGGAGAATAATATTTTTTATTACTGTTCTTTGATTTTTTTATGGGCAAGTACCCAACTCAATAAGCAAGTTCAATTTTAAGCAATTTATATCTCGTTATGAGATTTATGTGTGTCATTCTTCTAATAGATTCAAGTAGGGAAAAGGTGATTCTGCTGAGCAGAATCACCCATTGTGTCACGGGTCATAATGATGACAATTAGTGATTTCTAATATCTCATTAGAGATTGGGTTTAAAATCCAGTATCACTATACTGAACGATCGCTGTGACTCGATATGTTTTCCCTCTTGCACGCATGAAGAATGCATACGAGCTCGTTGCGAGAACAGTTACGATTCAAAGTGCTCTCCCACATTCTGTGACCTCTATCACCTCTAAATACATTCGTATTGTCTAGGAATTCTGATGGTGTATTTCTGGCTTAAGCCATGTTTCGGTAAAAATCAATATTTTGTAAGAGAAGAGTTCGTTGGTAGTTAATGAAGTTTCGAATTTTGTATTTAAGCCCCTCATATTCTGATAATGAATTACTCATTCTTTTTTACAATTAATAACCTCTGAATTTATTATTGAAGTCGTATTTGCTTCGTCTGATTCTTTTTGGTGATAATCACTGAAACTCCGTGTCTGTGAATGAGCTTTAGATTAATTCTCCTTTGGCTTTCCGATCGTTGAGAATTTGCTTGGTTACTTGGTACGGAAGAAGCTGCATTGGGGTTCCATCTTTTGACATTCTTATCTCCCGAGGTATACCTCAATCCTTCTGTGATTCGCGCTTTTCGCTGAACGTCTGAAGTATCCCATCTGATATTTCTTTTCGCTGGAACATTATTTTTATTTGCCTAGGTATCGTGTTGACACTAGAGCGTTTTCCTATGCGTATTATCTGAATATTTTTTTCAAGATTAACATATGTTAGTTTAATTCACATCTCAAGTGTCAACTTCAAGTCACTAGTGTCACTCGTCGTAGAGTCTGGTTCAGAAGCAATTAATAAAATTAAGTTTTTCTTACATACTTCTCGCCCTTCCATCTCAGACAAGCATGTCTTATTGCAGCTTACATCGTGGTTTCCAACTGCTATTGTCTAGTCTAATTTATTCTCAAGCGAAATAACCTTTTCTTCCTGGAACTGTAGACGCGAGTTAATATCATCGACTTTCGAGTTCATCGACCAGGATAAGTCTTTGAAAAATCTATCTATTTAATCTATTCGCGGGTTTGTTCGAATGATTTTTTCAGAGAGTATTTGAACTTTAGTCGACAGCGAATCTACAGAGAGCTGAACTTTTACAAGATCAATATTTATTATCTCTCTGTGGTGATCAACTGGAGAATTGTGCTTAGACCCACAGCACCTTGAGAATCTGCTATCTGGGTTTTTGTTCAATTTTTCAGCGCACTTAGCATGGTATTTGGGAATGCATCCCATACAAGCTACAATGTCACTCTGTCAGATATGAATAATTGCTTGAACTTACCGTAGCTGCACACGTAATTCTTAAGGGCAGCCAACGAGGAGAACCCATTTTACGGATCGAGAGTCTTATTTTGCGACGTGTTTACTTCTAGTTCACAATGTGCGAAATGTTACAGTCAGTCCAATTCCGGTTTAATGTTTTTGTCGCCGACAGTATAACAGCTGCACTGTAACAAAAAGTAATTTTCTAGAGAGCGAATATACTCACGTCTTCAGTTGTTTGAAAATGGAACAATTTTGTTAAGAAGTCATCCTTTTTGGTTGAAAATTCAGCTGTTTTATGGAAAACTC
Source organism: Andricus grossulariae (assembly GCA_011634705.1). Lineage (NCBI taxonomy): Eukaryota > Metazoa > Arthropoda > Insecta > Hymenoptera > Cynipidae > Andricus > Andricus grossulariae. The sequence continues at coordinate 10,436 of JAABKJ010001298.1, read as the reverse complement.
GTCTTTTACGGGTTGAAAATTAAAGTATCTTCGTATTTGTTTTTGTTATTGAAAATGTGCGCATCCTACAAAAAAACCATGTTCTTAATCAACATTGTATTTCGCCTTCTGTCGTTTTTCCGAAAACTTAATTTGTTTATTTTAAATATTATTTTTTACGATTTGAACAAAAATACGCATCCTACTAAAAAGTAATTAATAACAAATTTGTCGATCTTTTTTGGCGGCATAATTTTTGTTTCCTTATCTTCTTTCGTATCTTGCACAGTTTATTCGCAAAATGAAATTTTGTCTTTCATTATTTCTTGTGCGCTCAAAATTTGACTTTTCGATATTTTAAGAAAATAAGAAAGTTGTTATGATAATCTTGTAGAGCTTGAAGATGTCGAAAATGCTGCATCTTTTTGGATTTTCATCAAAAATAGCTGGCTAATGAACTTGATCTTCAGTTTCTGACACTAAAAAAGTGTACCAAAGGCCAATCTAATAAAATAATTTTTTTTTCTAGTTATCGTGCTCACAGACAGATAGAGATAAATACCTACAGTGATACGGGCCTACATACATGAATGCAAACATATTTGTAAAAGCCAGGTTTTCGTGTTCAGAGGTCGGAAAACGTGGAAATTCAACAAAAGCGGGGGCGGGAGGAGCGAATTTTACACAAATCTAATACCTTCTCTAATGAGAATGTAAAAAAATGATGGACACCCTTTAAATTTCGTAATTTGGATATTTATTTTTTCAGTGCAGCCTTACTTTTTACGCGCAACTATAGGCACACTGCGTCGAAATAAATTAACATAGTTGAAAATAACATTTAAAACGCAATTCTGAATTGATTTTGTATTTTATTGTTTTTGAAAAAGTAATGAAATTTTCAATTGATTTGTGCGAAAGATTTTTCAACTGTTATTGTTCACAATTTTATCTCATTGCAAATAGCGAACAAATGTTGATTCAAATTATGATATCGAATAGTAAATATTAGAGATTATTCGGTTTTCAAGTAATATTTTGACGATAAAATTACTTCCTTTTGTCTACAAGGTGATTCTTGATCACGATATTACCTGTTGATTTGATCCACATATGATATGAAAAATAAATTCTGCGCACATATGAAAGCAGAGAAAAATAGTTTTTTCCTAATCTTCCCTAAATTAGATTGCTAGTAATTTTCAGTTGTTTTTGTATAAAAATAGAAATCTGTCGACAGTTGAAAGTTGGACTGCTTTGTTAAATCTTCAATTATCTTGTCAAAAATTCATGAAATATTATTGTTTAAACAAATTATCTTATTGATATTTTATTCATTAAAGATCTCATAACATGTATAAAATACGTTCATTTTATGACTAAATCAAAAACATTAAAACAAATTAAAATTGTTTAAATAGTTAACAATTACTAAAGCATTATTGGGTATATTTAAATCTTTACAAATCTCTAATGGTTTTTCTCAACAACCATTATTGTGCGGATCCAAAACGGAACTTTTTGTATTTGTTTACGAAAAAGAATGGCTAAGGCATCAACAAATCATTGAGCCTTGATAACCGTAATACTTGGACTTTTGATTATTATTTGTAATATTGCAAGTTACTTGCCACATTATAAGGCCACTTTGGATCACAAAAAGTTTTATATTCTCGTTTTACATTTTTTTTGTGCTTAAATTAATCGTGTAAAGGATTGTGTTTTACACATTTTACTGTAAAATAAACGAAGATTCTGCGTTGGGCGCCTACTGGAGACTCCCAGATTTCTTTATCGGTCAATGGGGTAATTCTGCCACTTTCTATGTTTATTTTTGCCCTTGCTTGACCGTAAGAAGGAACGTATGTATATACTCCAGCAAAACAATGATTATTGATGTCCAATATTGCAAAGACTTCACCATCGAATGTTGATAATACAATTTGTTCTTTGGTTGGCATGGGCCCGAAGTGATGCCGTCGAACAAGTATTTTAATTGGTTTATCCGCAGGAAAAGTGTATCTTCGAAGTTTGAACTGCCGGTTCGAATTTCTAGTGGAAGTAAGCCGAATAAATGGAAGTTGGTCAAGTCCATATCCAAGTACGTTAGAAAAAGAAAGCCTGGTAGGTGATGATCGGGCAGAAGAAGAGCTGGACCTGACACTGAGGGAAAGCTCGGTAGAAGGAGAACAGGACCTGGAACGAAGAAGAGGCTGAGCAGGAGAATGTGTTACGTCGGAAGTAGAAGACGAGCCGCTGCGAGGAACACCATAAATAAGAGCGTCATCCAGAGGACAATCGTGCTGTGAACTTAACTCTGCAGCAAAAGACAAAGTATTAATTTTTTAAAAGTATTTTGGTATAACATGAACTTCTGGTGGCAACATTGTGAGGAAATGCTGAGAGGACATGTGCGGAAGATTGCTTTAGCAAATTTATTAAAAGATGGACCCGCAATAATTCAGGAAACATAATTCGGATGAGGATAATGTCAAGCAAATTGTTATTTGTGAAAAGCTTAAAAACGTTTTCAAAATTATAGATATATTATAGTATTATCTTCGCCAACAGAATTAAAGACGATCCTCAAGGTAAAGAGCAGTGTATAGTCGATCCCAATTTTTAGCAAATAGGAGATAAACTGATTAGTGCGTTAACAAAGAATTTATATTTTATTAGTTAGTACAAGAGAAGAAGTTTTATTACCTCTACTGAGGCTATCTTGAGATGAACAATGTGATTCTTCCGAATTAACTAGAAGTTGATATTCTTCAAAAAAAAGTTCTCTGCAACTTTGCTGCATCTAATTTTTAAAAACTGTTCAGAATTGACTGATTTACTTGTTCTATATGTTTCTGTATTCGAATTAATGTTTTATCTCTCATATATTCATTTAATTGTCTGCTGATCTATCTATTCTCAAACGCTTTTAATTTTATGTTTTTATGAATATCGATTCTCATATTCTAATTTTATAATCACTTTTTCTTCCATATGATTAATTCCATTTGCAGTCTATCATATTTGGGCAAGTAGGCCTGCTGACTGTGGGTTAGTGTGTCATTAAACTTCGCAGTCGTCGTCGCAAAAACGAACACGGAAGAGGTTGATGTTTCATTTCGTGATTCTAGGCGGGCTATATAATTATTAACTTACCAGTAATTATTTTTGGAGTTAAGATGGCTCTAAATGGAGCATTATTAGTTGATTTAAATTGATGTATCAACTTATTTGTTTCACCTCCTTTCTTATATCATAAATGATAATTATTCAGAATGAATTGCCCAATTCTATTCTACAGTTTAGAAAACTCTTATATTGTTTAAACATTCGATAAAATTGTTGGTACTTCCAGTCCGATTCTCATTGGTGCAATCTGGCGAGTTTGCGAATATTTGACTCTTTGGTGAACGTTACTGCAAGTCTTTGTTAGTGCAATTGTGAAAATTACACAGTATTCCTCTTGATACTATTCGGGGTTAATTTTGAACACTGAAAATTGTAGTGTAAATCCTCAGTTAATCGCAAACGGATAATCCCATAAGCTAGAGAAAACCGCGAGAATCATCGACTTCCAAAGGATGAATCGAGGTTCGTAAGTTGCTCATTCGTGTGTTTCGATATGCTTTATCTCTCAACAGGTTGACAAATAATCGTAGCTTCTTCATTGACTAGTATCAATTGCCCACGTGTTCGCTCGAAAATTGAGATTCCGGATGCAAAAAGAAGGTATAACATTATTTGCTGGAGTGGGGAGGCCCCTGAGCACTTGAGAATAAAGTTTTGGCCCGGGTGGTAAGACGTGTTACTACAGCGTTAGTTGGAACTCCGTAGCAGCGGCCGGTCAGATACAGATAATTTTTATTTGAAATACGAAAAATCAGAACTTGTTTTAAGTTAAATGAAATGGGTATTGATAATTTAGAATCACTTGTCTTCAATTTTTGGTAGTTAAGTATTAATTTTTTAACCAAAAACATAAAATACGAGCATTGTAACCGGGCGCGCACAGAAAAAACTGGGGGTAACCAATCTTGCAGGTAATCATTATTTCTGGGTAACGTCAGCTAGGGTGCAGGGTAATGTCGAGCTGGGTAATTGATAAGTGGGTAAAGTATACCTGACTTTACCCTGGAGGAGAGTAACGAGGGCGAAGTGTCACTTGCTGACTTTATGTTTGAAGAAGCGGCTATAAATAAGGAATTAGCCTTGAATTAGTACGAGGAGTTTTTTAAGATAGCAGAATGTGATTTTGAGGTAAAAAATCGTAAATTCAAAAAAGCAACCGAAATTTTGGAAATTCAAGTCACGGAACATGAACTTGGGTTCCAAATTCAAAATATCATAAAAAGTACCTCAATTTTTTTTACTCTGATTAAATTAGTGAATTTCGATGAAAGTTACTACGAGAAGGTTTTTTATGTCACAGCACGCAAATTTGGGGTCTAAATTCTGAAAGTGGACTTAACTGTGGAAAATGTTATTTAATTGGTAGATTTATATGAAAGCTTAGCACGAGGCTTTTATCGAGTTACAGAACATAGAAAGTTGACTAAACATTTTGAAAATTGTATGAAATTAGTAGATTTCCGTGAATACCACAACGAGGAAGGTTTGCGAGTCTCTATATACGAATGTTTTTCCCCAAGCTTGTATTCTGAAACTCGAAAAACCCCCTTGGACTGATTATCATGGAAATATACTAATTTATTGGAATTTTCAAAATTTCAGTCAAATTTAAGAATTTTCACCTTACATTTGTGTTCTGGTACTTGAAAAATTTCCCTCGTACTGGGTTTCATGGTAACCCTCTAGTTTAATGATAATTGCCAAATTCAATTCGCTTTTTTGGATTTTTGAATTTTCACCACGAATTCCTCTTCGGTACTTCGAAAAACGCCCTCGTACTGACATTTGTAGAAACTAACTGATTCAATAAAGCTTACAACATTCAAGTCGCTTTTTTCGATTCTTAAATTTTGACGCCAAATTCCTTCTCTGTACCCCGAAAACCTTCGCATACTGACTTTCATAGAAATCTACCAAAGTAGGCAAATCTTTAAAAATTCAGTGAAATTCGGAAATTTTGGAATTTTTAACTAAAATTTGTGTTTCGTGCCCCAAAAACCCCCTTACTAACTGAGTTTGATGAAGATCTACCAGATTATTACAATTTTTAACATTTATGTCAACTTTCTGATTTTTAAATTTTGAACTCATAATTTTATTGGATAAACGTTACATCAATTAATTCATAAAGTAATTCTAAAATAATTTAACATTGCATTGCTTGTGTAAGTGTAGTGCAGTGTATACGTATAGCGTGGTCCGGAACCGGAGCGGATTGATTTCGGTTTTATTTCCGGTTGCATTTTGGCCTTGGAACGGTCCGTATCTGCGATCGAACTCTTCTACGCATCTTTAGTTCCCGTCGAGCCCTTTCGCGCATTAGTGATTGGAAATATCGGGGAAAAAACGTATCACTATATATCGACATTTCTGGGAAAAATATCGATAATTTCGATATTTATCTATACCTTCCCCCTCCTTTCTATATCCTAACTTGATCTTATTCCTAAGTTTTGAAAATTTAAATTAAATTGAAATTATTGACAAATTAAAACACACTCACATAATTGTAGCGGAAATAAATTTTAAATTAACCGAGCGATTAATGCGCATGTCGCCAGTCTCGTCAATTCCCGCAGCCTGTGTTTTTTATAATCTGTCCTTATCGCTTACGTGTGTTGCAGATTGCCAGAAAGAGATACAGCGGTGTCAACGCGGAAAATCAAAGAAATCGCCGATATGTATCATTAGGAGAAAAATGTATCGATGCTATTCGATACGATGGTATATCGATATGTATCGACATTTATCGATACTCCTTTCATCACTATCATGCATTCTCAAGATATTTCAATAATTGAAATACATCCAACTAAACTGCTCCTTCTTCTCTCTCAAATAGCCTTGGTTATTTTCTCAAATATAATTAAAGGAACTTTTTAAGTTGGATCCAATATTAAAGGGTTTCATAAGTATCCTCGTCCGGGTTCGCACCCGGACCCTTAAGAAATTAAAGGGTCCAGTCCGGATCCGAATTCCTGGTTGGTACTATTCTGCTAATATACCTCCATCAGGGATGGGATTCCGATACCCACCAATCTGGTTGATCGAATCTGTCCTTCTATTGCATGAAATTAGACTAAGATGTTTGACCGCTTTGAAAACGATCGACTGCAACCATCTCTTTCTATATTGCCCCTTTTTTGCTGACATATAAGATGGAAAGAGATAGTTTTAGTCGATGGTTTTGAAAACAAACGAACATATCCGTCTAATTTCATGCGAATGAAAGAGAGATTCGACAAAGTAGATTAGAGGGCATCAGAAGATCACCCCAGCAGTACTGAGCACGCGATGCATATGGCGCGATCGCGCGCTTTTTTGAAAAAGTAAAAAATACCATTTTCAATTTATTATCAATAATCAGATATAATTATATTTTTACGTGTTCAAGTGGTACGTGGATGGTTTTTAGTATCGTCTGAGAATTAGGTTAAGAAATAAAATGAGCATTCTGTAGAAAAATATCATTTGACTGAAAGTAATTCTTTTTATTTTTTTAAATTATTGTTACTAAATTATGCATTTGAAATTTCGTTTAAAAATTTGAATGAATAAACAAATTTTATTTCAGGCATATTTTGAAAAATTTAAAATATATTTATCGAGAAATAGAAATTCAAATTTGATAAAAGTTGAATATTAAATAGAAACTCAGTCGAATTTATTTTAAAACTTTCAAAAAGTATATTAAATAAAAGATAATATATTTTTTTAATTAACAGCGCAGATGTTAAATTTATTTGTGATAATAAAGCATCAACGCGTTTCGGAAAAATGAAATTCCCGATACTGTGAAATTTCTGAATTGGAAAATTCCCGAAATTATAAAATTGCCGAAATTTAAAAATCTCGCATTGGAAAATTCTCGAAAAAATAAATTCTTGTCAGAAAATTGCCGAATTATAACATATCCGAACTAGGAAATTCCCGAACTGAAACAATTACAAAAATAGTTTTTCAATAGATATTATTTATTTATTGAAAATACAATAGTTAATCGTTAATAGTTTTCTAACATTATCGTTTTAATTGAAAAAAATCATAAATGTATAAAAATTGTATGAAAAATATATTTGAACACAAGTGCGAACAAACTTCGCAGAATTCTATTCAGCACTGATTTATCTCTAAGTTTCTTTTTAATTTTTTTAAAATTAAAAATTCTATTTTTGCGAAAGATTTTTGTTATTTTTTCACATACTATGCGAATTTTAAAACAAAATTGTTTATCCAGAAATACATATTTTCAATTATTGGTATTTTGAATTGAAACTATAATTTTTAAAGACTCTAAATATCAAACAAATTTGTTTCTTTGTTAAAAATATTTGAATCTTTTATTTTTAATAAATAGATGTTATTCATTGAGAAAACAATTTTTTAAATTATTTGAATTAGGGAATTTTATAATTCGGAAATTCTCCATTTCGGATATTTTATAATTCAGAAATTTTCTGTCAGGAATTTTCAAATTCGGAAATTCTAGAGGGTCGGGAATTTAATTTTTCCGGATTTTCAATCGTCCGGACTAAACCCTTTAATGCTTCAAAGATTCGGGTGCGAACCCGGACATGGACACTTATGGAACCGTTCAATACTGGATCCAACCTAAAAAGTTCCTACAATTATTTTTGAGAAATTAACAAAGGCGATTTGAGAGAGAAAAAGGAGCAGTTTAGTTGCGGTTATTGCAATTATTGAGATATCTTGAGAATGCGCAAAAGAGTTCGACGGGAACTAAAGATGCGCAGAAGAGTTAGATGGCACATGCAGCTGCGCAGTGCAGAGAAATGACACTCACGGAGGCACAGTGCAGTAACATGGCACTTACGGATGCGTAGTATAGTTACATGGAATTTTTGACTGCGCATCAGAGTTTGATGGCACATATGGCTGCTCAGAGAAGTTTAAATTAACTTACAGCTACGCAGTAGCATTAGATGGAAAATACGGCTGCGTAGTAGAATTGAATGGCTCTTACGGATGCGCAGTACCGTAACACGGCACTCATGCATGTGAAGTAAGGTTTGGGGTTACTTATTGATGCACAGCAGACTAAAGTATCAGTTACCTCTGCGCAGTGTAGTTCCATGGCAGTTACGGATGCGCAGTAATTCAAGGGCTACTTATAGATAGTGAACGTTCCGAGGCTAAAACGCAAGCGGAAACGAAACCAAAACAAATCCGCTCCGGATCTAGACCACGCTATATGCGTACACTGTACTACACGCAGACAAACAATGCAATGTTAAATTGCTTTATAATTACTTTATGAATTAATTGATTTAACGTTTCTCCAATACAATTACGAGTTCAAAATTTAAAAATCGGAAAGTTTACTCAAATTTTGAAAATATTCAAGTTAGCATATTTCTATCGAACTCAGTACAAGGGTGGGTTTTGGCGGATCCGAACACAAACTGGGGGTCGAAATTCGAAAATTCTAAAATTTCACTTATATTTAGATAATTTTATTAATTGGGTGATTTACAAGAAAATAAGTACAAGGGTGATTTTCGGAGCACAGAAGACATATTTGGGGTCAAAATTCCAAAACTTTACTCAATTTCTATGAATATCAGTACGAGGGGGTGTTCGGGGATCAGAATAGGAATTTGGTATCAAAATTCAAAAGTTCAAAAATTTCACTCAAATTTCGAAATTTTTAATAATTTGGTTGATTTCCATGAAACTTAGTGCAATGGAGTTTTTCGGTATAAATAACACCAATTTGCTGCCAAAATTCTTCAGTTTTACGCAAATTTTTAAAATTGTATTAATTTGGTCGATTTCTATGGAACTCAGCACGATGGAGGTTTTTGGGGCACAGAATACGAATTCGGGGTGAAAATTAAAAAATTTACTGAATTTTTGAAAATTTTCTGAATTTCGTAGATTTTTATGAAAGTCAGTACAAGGTGGGATTTCTGGACACAGAGAAGGAATTCGGCGTCAAATTTGAAGAACTCAAAAAAGCGACTTAAATGTTGAAAACGTTATTGAATCAGTTAATAGGTAATTAATTAATTCATTCATTGGAAAATTAATTAATTCCTTTCAATTAGATGATTGTTATCTTTTCACAAAAGTCAGTACGAGGTCGTTTTTCGCAGTAAGGAAGAGGAATTTGAGGTCAAAATTAAAAAATTTAAAAAAAGCGAATTAAATTTGGAAAATTTCATTAAATTGAAGGGCCACCATGGAAGTCAGTACGAAGGAATTTTTCAAGCAACAGACCACAAATTTGAGGTAAAAAATCTAAAATTTGACTAAAATTTTGAACATTTCAATAAATTGGGATATTTCCATGATAGTCAGTACGAGGGGGGTTTTCGAGTTTCAGAATACAAATTTGGGAAAACATTCGTATTTTGAGACTCGAAAATCTTCCTTGTCATGGAATTCACGGAAATCAACCAATTTTATACAACTTTCAAAATTTTAAGTCAACTTTCTGTGTTCTGTAACTCGACAAAACCCTCGTACTCGACTTTTATGTAAATCTACCAAATTAATAACATTTTCCAACATCAGGTCCGCTTTTGGAATTGAGACTCCAAATTTGCATGCTGTGGCTCAAAAAACCTTCGCGCACTGACTTTCTTAAAAATCCACTAATTTAACAAAAATTTCCAAATTTAGGTCGCATTTTATTTAATTTTTGGAATTTTTACATCCAACTTGTATCCCGTGACATAAAAAACCCTCTCGTACTGACTTGCATAGAAATTCACTAATTTATTGAAATTAAAAAAAAATGAGTACCTTTTTATGACATTTTTGAATATTAAACCCAAATTCGTGTTCTGTGACTTAACTTTCCAAAATTTTGGTTGCTTTTTTACATTTACGCCATGAGTGCCATGTAACAACTGCACATCCATAAGTAGCATGGAACTCAACTGCGCAGATTTTTCTCTCATGTTACTGTACTGCGCATCTATAAATGCTATGTAACACTATTGCGAACATCAAAGTAACCCCCAACCTTACTGTGTAGACGTAATTGGCGCGTTATTGTACTGCACATCCATAAGTGCTATTCAATTGTGGTTCACATGCGTAAGTTCCATTTAATTGAAGTGCGCAGACGTGATTTCTATCTAACTCTACTGCACAGCATCAAATGTCGTGAAAATTTATTTCTCAGTCATATCTGCCATGGAACTGTAAAGTCAGGTATACCTTACCCAGTTATCAATTACCCAGCTCGACATTACCATGTATCCGAGCCGACTTTACCCAGAAATAATGATTACCTGCAACATTGGTTTCCGCAAGTTTTTTCTGTGTGGATCCAGAGAAATGTCTAGGGTGTGTGGGGG
>JAABKJ010001297.1:0-31046 GCA_011634705.1 Andricus grossulariae | reverse complement strand
GATTTGTTAAGACATAGAATGATTAATACATCACATCAATTTTTACAGAATAATAAAATTACTCATGTTGATAGAGTTTTAGCACAAAATATTTAAAAAAACACAAACATTTATCAATTCCAATGAACAATTATTAATCACTCATGCAGATAAAAGTAATATTACTGTTGTTCTTAACAAGGAATCATGTGTTAAAAAAATGCAAGAATTATTAAATGATACTACAACGTATGCAAAACTAAATGAAAACCCGGAGAAAGAATGAAAAAATAAAACATTTAAACTATTGAATTCCTGGTGAATAAATGGCTATTTATGTGAAGCTATATTACGTCAAGATATTTTAGTTCATGATACTAACATCTCTAGAATTTATGGTTCACCTAGAGTTCACAAACCTAATTGTCCACTTTGACCTGTAGTTTCATAAATAAATTCACCGACATATAAAATGGCTAATATTTTTAATAACATTCTTAAAAAATCTCTAATAGTACAAAAATCTCAAGTAAAAAATTCTTCTAAATTCAAAGATATAATAATTAAGAAAACAATTCCACCTGATCATATCATGGCTTCTCTTGATGTGACTTCTTTATTTACTAACGTTCCAATTGATTTAGTAATTAATAGTATTTTAAGTAGATGGATTAATATAAAAAATCACACAGATTCACGTCTTGATGAATTTGAAGAAGGAATAAAATTCTTAATGAAAAAAACAGTATTTAAATTCAATAACAGATATTATATACAAAAATTTGGAACACCTATGGGTTCTCCCATTTCTCCAGTCCTAGCGGATTTAATTATGCAAGATTTAGAATCCAATATTATAAAAAATTAGGATTTTTCTTTACACACATATTTTAGATATGTAGATGATACTTTTATTATTTTACCAAAAGATAAATTACTTTATGTCATACATAAATTCAATTCTTATCATCCTAGACTTAAATCTACACATGAAATTGAAAGCAATAATTCTATTCCTTTTTTAAATGTTACAGTTATAAAAACTGACTCAGGTGATATTATTACAGATTGGTATCGTAAAGATACACACTAGTGAAATATTGAATTTATAAAAAAAAACTCTTTATGCAAATAACTATATTAGAATAACTTTGATAGAATTCATTCAAACACATATTAATAATGAAATTAAAACAATTAAAGATTCTTCATATAACCAAAATAATGTAAATATAGTTAGGAATTTAATTTTTAAACCAAAAATGTATTTTTCTTATTATGGAACGTTATCTTTTGAAATTGAAAGGATTTTAAGTGATTTTAATATCCCAAAAAATTTTAGAATTGATTTAAGACTTGATAAATTTATAAAATTAGGTAAAGACTTATTAGATAATTTGCAACTTACGGATGTAGTATATAAAATTCAATGTTTGAATTGTGACAAATGTTATATTGGTCAAACTGGTAGATTACTTTCTACTAGAATTGAAGAACATCATGATAATTTTAGACAAAATCCAAAAAACCATAAAGTCATAGCTAAACACCAGCTTGAAACTTGACATTTAATTGATTGGGAAAATGTTACAGTTTTACATCATGAACCTATAGCAGAAATGTTCTTGATTAAGAAAAATGTTAATAATTGCTTGAATATAATTTCAGATCTCAATAATTATTGTCCAATATATAATATAATCTTGGATTCTTTAATTTAAAAAATTAGTTAAATTTGAATTTTGTAATTAATTAAAAAAAAGCATATAAAATTATTATTTCAAACTTACATTTGTAATCATTTTAACTATGTTGTTTTTTGTATTCTTATCTAACTTTTGATTTATTAAAAAAAAACATAAAACAAATTTAACCGAATTTCTCTATTTTTCAAATTTACAACAATAGATAACTTATATTGCTAACATTTGATCTTCTAAATTATTAATTTTTTCCAACTGATGAATTTTTCACGTAGTTCTTTATATTATTGTAATTTGTACTCACATTCCATTAATTATCAATAGCAGTATGTAACACTGCCAATTTTAATGATTATTATTAATTTTTAATTCTTTTTGTTCTATTTTTAGTTATTAGAATTTTTATAGAAATTTTAGTACCGTTGATTTAAATTGATGATACTAAGTTAATAAATAAATAAAATGATCATTTATTTAAATTATTTATTATTAATTAAATAATAAATTACTAAATTTATTTCTGTCTTTGTTGAGGTTTCTTTTTCTCTTTTTCTCGTTTGAAAAAATGGAGCAAAACGACAGTTTTGTTTCTGCTTTTTCCAAAATGTTTGTCATAAAACTATTAGTGCTAATTACAATTAGAATCTCACATTGAAATGTAAACCTCAACTTTAAGTTGATAATAACAAACAAAAATGTAACTTAAAAGAAAGATAACCTAGAGGTAAACATGTCAATTCCATTTCTTTACCTCACTTTTTCACTTTTCATTACACTTATTTTTATAATTAAACAATTTTTATATCAGTTTTTTTGAAATGTATAGAATGATGGGAAAAGAAGAATTTGGAACTATATTTTCTTTTATGTCTTTATCTTTATCTTTATGTCGAATTGGAATAAAGGATCCAACAAATGAATTCTTTTTCGTTTGAAGTATGTAATTTTTTACCATCTTTAACATTATATTTATAAAAAAATCCTATTTATTCTTCGCAGGCTTCTCACTCTTCTCAGTCATTATATATGGTTCAATATTCAACTGTTTTGTTTGATAAATTAATCTCTTTGACTTAAAAAATCAATAATTTCATTAACATTTTTTTCTTTCATTGAAAATTAATTTTTTTATTGCAACTTCATGTTTTCGGGTTGTAGATTCAACTGCTTACTATAGAAAATTCGTCTTTTTATGTTGGAAATTAGTTTTGTAGAAAATTCAGCCAAATTCAAATATTTTATTGTAGAAAATATAGTAAATTCAACTGTGTTGTAGAAAGTTAATTTTTTTTCAATTGCAAATTGATTCCTTTTCATAAAAGTTTATCTACTACATTTGTAGTTAAAATTGATCTTTTTAGTTTAAAAATTCTACTATTTGGATGAAGATTTATGTCATTTGTTTAAAATTCGTCTTTTAAGTATTATTCAAGCTATCAAGTATTCAATTTATGTGATCATTTTTAGAGACCATTCTATTATACAATAATAACATCGAAACTTACAGGATAATTCTAGAAGAAGATGGAAGCAGTCAGTCGTACAATGCGAATTCTTTTTGCAACTCTCTGGAAATAATGCATTATTAAGTGAATAAAGTAAGGTTAAATGCAAACGATTTGAATTTAAATATTTTGGTCTTATTACCCGTTTAACTTGACACTAAGTATAGTTCTATATATACCCACATTGAAAACCTGTACAAATTTACGGAAAAATATACGTATTACGTGGACCGAATCCATTTCAAATCAAATCGCAGAACCTTTGGGGGACAAAATTGGTTGATTTCTAGAGGAAATTCAGACGAGAAGTATTTTACCGATTTGCGAAAAAAAAAATGTCTACGAAGTTATGCGTATTTAATTCTGTGCTTTGTTTTAAAAAAATGTTGTTTTTGTATAACTTTCATAGAAAATATTTTTTCCATGTTTCAAAAAAGTTTCTTCTAATATAAGAAAGGCATCTTATCAGTTCTATGCAGGATAATCCATTGTTGAGATCGGGAGATTTTTTTTTCTTAAAAATATAATTTTCAAATTTTTATTGTAAATGTTGCAAGATATCATGAAAGAGTAAAATGTATCGTTTGCAGAAATTTTTCAGACGTGCAAACTTTTATATTACCATTTTTTGCATATAAGATTCTTTACATGAAAAACGAGAAAATTCGATTTTATACCGAAAAAAATCTCGCGTCCACAAAAGTTATTGAGCCTGCATAAAACTCAAACAGCACAAAATTCAATGGCGAACAACTTCATAGACATTTTTTTTCGCGAATCAAAAAATACTTCTTGTGTAAAAAAGAAACACGAAACACCTCTAGAAATCGACATATTTTGTTCCCAAAAATTTTACATTTTCGAGGGTAGAATCTGCCTGATTTTATTATAATGTTGATAAAAATGGCATAATAATGTTGATAATGATAAAATAAAATTGTTCGTGTATTTATACGTAAATTTGTACGTTTTTTAATTTGCATTTTAATCGGCTCAAGCATTTTCACCAACATTTTGTTATTCCTTGATGTATTTCTAGTTATCTCAATACTTTCTAAATCTGAATTAGTTCAGAATTACTAACAGAAAAGTAAAACGTCTAGTCACTTCTTGTTTAATGAGTTAGTATTTAACTCATTATAATTAGTCAAAGTTCAGTTAAATGAAGCCAACCTATAGTAAGATATGTTAATGAGCTAATTAATTATATAATTATTTGCTACTAAACAGAAAAAATTAGCACTGGATCAAGAAAATATCGGTACGAATACAGATGATAAAATATTTTCGGGGTCCAACAACATTTGTTTTATCTCCAGAAAATGTACTTGAATAAACAAAGTTAAGTTTCTTCAATTTAGTATTTTTTTGAGACAAGAAATATTTCCTTAGAGCAAGATAATATTATATCGTCCATATTCGAGACACTGTTTAATATTCATAATATAAAATGAAAATTAATATAAAATGAATAATAAATAAATAATTAATATCAAATAGAATTAATATTCTTCATTGAATATTAATTTTTTTCCGTCTATACTTTTATTCACTTTCCCTGTCAAGAAATTGGTTACATATGAGTATTATTATTATTATTGTCTTGTTAGGCTGGTCCATTTAAGTCCTGTAGCACTGAGGTTAAAAACCTATTATACGATGCCCTTATTTTAAAACAGAGGTCTATGCACGGGTCACCTTCATTGCTGAAGTATCATTTAGGTCCTTTAGCATGAGTTCATATACCGCCAGACCCTCTTCTTCTTTCCAGGTCCCTATGTGTAGACTCTACCGTGTGATTACCGCAGATAAACGTACGGACTTTCCGAAAGTATACACTCGGCCTAAATGTTCAAATCCATAAAAAGACATGTGTTGATTAAACAAAATTCTTCCATAATACAAGCAAGAGTAACAAAAATTCAATTACAAAAAATATTGTCAAAATAATTATTTTTCGTAAGTTGGAAACTTTTTTTATGAAAAATAATGTTTCTCCTTTCATAAGACATCACTCATAATATTTTAATTCTTAAAATCATTGAATCATGAAAAATCAATTTCTCCCCAGTCAGAAGTTCAGTGTTGAATTTTCCAACAGAATAAAAATTGTGAATTTTACAGAATAAAATACTCTTATTATAATATTGTGTATGATGTTAAAAATAGAAACTTTCAGGAGCAACATTGCCACCTGCAACCAAGTCAGTCAGTTGTTTTGACAACAACAAGGAAACGATTTAGTTAAAAAACAAGATAGGAGAACATTTTTTCAATATTCCGTGTACATTTTTGGCACAGGCAATAATATTATTATGTATTTTTAAGGACTTACTTTCCTACAATGAATCAATAACAAAAATTATGCAAGTCTGTTTACTAAATTTTACTGCGTAAAATTGTAGCAAGTCAAATAAGTGCGCTTATTTTTATGTCCGGCTTCTTATATTAGCAATCATTCAAATTGATATTATTTTCAATACAGTACTTGGAAATAAAATGGTATAATTAGGAAAAATGTAGGGGAGTGTCGTACAGGTTGGAACACTGTATAAGTTGGGACAGGGCGTTTTTATCGATTTCTTTGCACTGATGCCACCTGTTATTACTGTCACATATTAGTATCAATTGTATTACTAATATGTAACAGTGGTGACAGGTGGCACCAGTGCAAATAAATCAAGAAAAACCCCCTGTCAATTTTATCATTTTTTTATCAATTTTTCAACAATTTTATCATTTTTTCAGGACAACAAATGTTGCATAATCGGACACTTTATTTGCAAATCAAAAGTTCCAGTTTTCTAACATATTGTTTCAAAAGTATTAAAAATGAACTCCAATGTTTATTTAATATATTACTCTTTAGTCTATAAATCATCTAAATTCATACTTATTTATCACAGGCTTCTCAGTCAGCCTATTTTGTTAAATATTCGACTACTTTGTTAAAAATTCGTATTTTAAAGTTGTAAAATCAACAATTACATTTACATCTCTTTCCTTTTTGGGTTTAGAAATTCATCCTTATTTTGCAAATATTTAATCTTGTTTTTTGTTAAAACAGCAACTGACTTGTTCAGAAATATTCTGTTTCGATTCAAAATTAACTTTTTTGTTGAAAATTCACATTTATGAGTTGAAAATTTCACTGTTTCGTAGAAAATTCATGTTGTCTGCACGGAAATTCCACAATTTGGCAAAACCTTAACTATTTGGTCAAAAGTTTAACTAATTTGTTAAAAATAGATTTTTTTAGTTGAAGCATCATCATTTTAGTTGAAAATTCATTTATTTGGTAGTAAATTGAACTAATTCGTTGAAAATTAGTTGTTTTTTTTTCAAGAAAATTATTTTTCTTGGATGAAAAGTTAACTTTTTTGTTGAAAATTAATTTATGTTGTTGAAAATTCATCTTTTTTGTAGTGAAGTCATTTTTAGGTTAAACATTCAACTGTCTGGTCGAAACTTAATCCCTTCCAGTTAAGGCTTTATGTTTTTTTCAAATTTGTTTCGGATGTTTTGTAGAAAATTCGTTTTCGTAAATTAAAAATTCATTTTTGAAATGAAAATTTGAATATTCCACTTTGGTTTGAAAATAAATTTTTTTAGTTTAAAAATTCAACTATTTGGTTAAAAATTGATGTATTTTGTTTAAAATTTGTCCTTTTTATTGAAAATTAATCTTCTTCGTTAGAAATTCAATTATTTGTTCAAAAATTGATGTATTTCGTTGAGAATTCGTCTTGTTTGGTGAAGAGATACTTGTTGTGTTCGATGATTCAACTATTTGTTTACCAGTTTATGTATTTTGTTGAGAATTCGTCTTTTTCGGTACAAAATTGATCATTTTTGTTGAAAATTCATCTTTTCGGTTGATAATTCAATTATTTGCTTGAAAAATCAACAGTTTCTTAGAGAGCTCCTCTCTTTGGCTTGCAAATTCAACATTTTGGGTGAAATTTTTTCACATTTTTACCCAAAAACCTTTCCTAATTCAAAATTCAACTCTTTTTAATAATTTGTTTTTTCAATATAACAATCAATCTTTTTAGGTAAAAATTGCTTCAGTCAGAATTTCAACTAATTTAGAATACATAACTAATATACTTAGTATATATTTCTTAGTCTACTAAGTAAATTAGTAGTTTTCTGCTGAGAAATATAAATCTTTTTGTTGGCTTCGAAAAATTTAATTTTAATATATGGATTAAAAGATTAGGAAAATATGAGAAATTCATCATTTTTAGTATGTCAGCAGACCTTAAGCAGCTATTACACCATTCAACCCAATGGTCCAAAAGCTCGGATTTAGATTTACTCTTCCGGAATATTTGGCTGGATTTCAATTTTATCTGCCGCTATATTTTTCTCTTCCAGAGAAAAACAAAGGATTTTTCAACAACAAAAAAAACCCAAAATTATATACAGAAGGGCAAAAAGGGATTGTCACATTCCTCTTCGAGTCGAATCCCAAACCCTTATTCAGGAGTAAATGTACCGAAGCACCAAAGTTACGGAAGCAACCTAAATAACGTACTCTCGTTGACGAAATATGGTTAGATACTCACTACGCGTGTCCTTCAATTTTCTATTCCAGCATATATTAACGCAGATGCATTTTCAAACTCGTTAGAATTAACCTGAAATTCTTTAGAATTCATTATGAATTCTTTGGTATTGTTTAGCTTTAGAATACCGCTGACAAAGAAATTACGCTGACGATCAAATATGCCAGAAGGCAATACTCGACCAAAGTTTAAACATATGCACATATTGTTTTAGAAGAAACTGCGGATATCTTTTAGGATAATTTTGATTAATTGATCATTCCTCAATATATCGCACTTCTCATGCAAAAACTTTAATTTTTTAGAATTACAGTAGACCTTCATTTTTACAATCTCGAGTTTGGGGACAAGGCTGACGTATAAGTTGAATTTTGAAAATTGAAATTCTTGGACAAAGGATCGGACTCAAAATAAGCAGGTAGCCAGATATAAAGTTGGTTTACAACAATAGGTGCTAGGGACAATGTACATCCAGTACCGGATCCACTAGAACTACATCCGGATATTAATAACGATGATGTGAACAGCGAAATGCCAGTAAAACTACAGCACCCTGAGAGGAATTTTGAATATATTTTCTACTAGAGTTCAAACCCAAACTGCGCTAGAGGTGTAAACTCTTGTATATTGTGCAGGTTTACTAGAGTTCAACACAAACTGCGTTAGAGGTGTAAACTCTTGTATATTGTGCAGCTGTGGCAGCCGTTAGAACGTTGGGTGGTAGAACTAGACCTACAAATGCAGTTTTCCCCCCAGGAAGGGATTGACATCCACCATGAAAGATCAGGTTCGATATGGATGTCAGCAAAGTGAGCTGCAAATTGGGGTGATTGAATCAATATAAGAAAGGAAATAGAACCAGAAAGCTGATACCTCATGTTACTAAAATCATTTACCCTCGGTTCATTGAGACATTGACACCAACAATATTGGATGAGATCATAGACTCCCAGCAGTAGAGACTTGATGTTCTTACTGCTGGACTACGTCGGTGCAAGAGAACTAGTTGAAGAAGGCAACACAATCGAAGCTTTTAACCAGATGAACGAAGGTTCTATCGTGAACTGAGCGTAAAGCAAAATAACCAGTAAGGCACCGAAGTACCTCAATTGGAACATAACTAACTACTGGTCGGGTGTTTGGAAGAAATGAACAGAAGCAATTTAGACGCTGCGTGGTTCCAACTAGAGAAAGCAGAGGCTAGCAATAACCCTGAAATGGAGCTGACTAATATCACAGCTTCAGATGTTACAACTGTTTTAAAAAGGGCGAGAAACTGGAAAGCTTCAGGTACGGACATGGTGCACAACTTCTGGTACAAGTACCCGACGAGTGTGCTTCCTTTGTTGGCAAGGTGTTTTCAGAAGATCATCGAATGCCCAGATCTGATGCCATGCTTTATGCTCAAAGGTACTATATATAATTATATATATCACATAAAAAACGAGACGCTCAAAATCCATCTGAATTTTGACTGATAGCCTGTCTTCAAACAATTTATGAATGCCTTACAGCTATCATTGCAGATGAGGTATATTCTGACTGCGACGAGAATGACATAATTACAGAAGAACAAAAAGGATGTTGTGAAAACTCGCGAGGCATACATTGACTACAAATAAGCGTTTCCTTCTGTATCACGTGATTATTTGCTTGAAGTCTTACAAATTCACAATATCTGCCAACGCATCTTCGACTTCCTAAGTCGTGCGATGATACTTCGGGGTATAAGAATCAAGTATATGGTCATGGACAAGCAAGGATAACTAGATCGATACGCATTACGACGGACATCTTTTAAGGAGACTCCTCCAGTGCACTATGGTCCTGCTTAGCCTTGAACCCATTGAGCAAAACACTAAATTGGAATTGAACAGCAGGTTGATTTGGCGTGGAGAAACGTCGACAATGAATCACCAGTCGATAAAGCAGCATGTAGCTGAATGTCTCATGGATTTAGAATACATGATAATAAGGTTGGTCAATAACTGACCCATCTTTCGTACATGGATGACCTGAAGCTATACTCTAGTTTAGCCCAAAAACTGCAGCAAGTGATCGATGTAACAAAGCAGTTTTCCAATAACATCCACATGGAGTTCGTACTAGATAAATGCAGAACAGTGCATTAACCGGATGAGAATTAGAAGCCAAAGAGCTAGAGAACGAAATCGAGAATGAGGTCGAAGCAATGACTTAGGGCGAATCATATAAATATCTGGGTATTCTCGAATCTAAGAGTATTCAGCATACGATAGTTAAGAAAAGCCTAAGGACTACCTTTACTACAAGATTCAGAGCAATTCTGAAGAGTTCTCTTAACTTGGCAAACAAGACCAGGGTAATCAACACCTATACCATCCCTGTCCTCGTGTACTCCTCTGGATTCATCAAATGGTCTAACGCCGAACTTGAAAAGTTAAACAGAAGCATCCACGTAAAAATGGCACAGCATCAAATGCACTACAGTAATTCGACGATTGAAAGGGTAGTTCTACCATGACATAGAGGGAGTAGGGGAGTTGCAGATGTCAAGAAACTGTTTAAGTCACAAGTTACACAGTTGCAAGATTATTTTAACAGCAAGCAAGATGTTACGCTTCACAACACTATCTGTAAAGCGGATCGCGATTACACGCCCTTGAATTTTTCCTCAGAGGAGGCCTTAAATATCAGGGCAGAAACCATAGAGAAATTAGAAATACAATGGAGACAAAAAGCCATCCACGGCGAGCACCCTGAAATGTCAGATCAACGTAAAGTGGATAGTGAGGCATCCAATATTTGACTGAGAGGGCATCCTGTTTTCAGAAAAGA
Organism: Andricus grossulariae; assembly: GCA_011634705.1. Taxonomy (NCBI): domain Eukaryota; kingdom Metazoa; phylum Arthropoda; class Insecta; order Hymenoptera; family Cynipidae; genus Andricus; species Andricus grossulariae. Next base: position 20,471 of record JAABKJ010001297.1, on the reverse strand, counting down.
AAGGATGCGTTATTGCTATTCAGCACAGGGTTGTCAGCATCAGAAGTGATCGCAAATACGTGTTGCATCAAGACGTGGTTAACCGGTGCCGATTATCTGAAGATACCGAAGAATCCATTGAGGTCCTTATTGATGGTTGTCGCGCAATGACTCGGGGAGAATATACGCACAGACATAATGATGTGGCGGAAATTACACATCAACAACTTACCCTAAACCTAGCACTCCTAATAGAATGGATGCCTTTTTATAGATACATTAAAGAACCATGATCGTAGCTTCCGGAGCCTCCAACTTCTCATAATATGAAGGTTGAAAGAATAAAATGTCAGTCTAATTATTCTTGTATTCATTATTATTATGATAATTTTGAATCTGTTACTGACGCAGGTAACTATCCCTATCTATATTTAATTATCATTAAACTGTTAAGATGAGTGTAGGTTCAAATATTCGAAGTTGAGTAATAACTAAGTACTGCCAAATCTTATATTTGCCTGTATAAGTATAATCACGCTCAAATGTGAATAGCTAAGAAAATCTGAAATTATTTTAGCTGCTGCAAGATACTCCACTGAAGCTCCATATTTATATTATTATTTGTCTGAAAAATGTATCTAGCATCTGGATTTTGAAGTGTGTTTGCGAGAAGAAAATTATTTATTTCTAAAATTGATAAAGTTTTACGCCGTGATACCTCCCTTTTCCATTTTGAAAAAAGAAGTTGAAAAAAGAACTCGCACTCTTTTGATTGGCTGCAATCCAACCGGAACCAGAAGTGCTGAAAAGCGCGTGATCTCTAACTGAAATTATGCAATAGGATTACAATTTTCAAGAAGAAATGGAGAAAGAAGATGACATGAAATGTAAAAGTATGAAAAATCTATGAAATGCGAAAAAATATCTGAATCTAATTTTCATTCATTATAATAAAAAGACAGAATTTTTATATTAGGCATGTGCTCAACTGCCTTATAACCAGTTTATAAAAATTTGAAATTCGAACACATTCATATATAATTCAACAATTAAACAAAAAGTTTTAAGAAAAAGGTACAGTTATTGCGTAGAGATAAGTGAACAATTATTTTTCATTATTGTTTATTATATATTATTTTTGTTAATTGATATTCAATATTTATTCTTCAATAAATATTATAATAACAATATTGTTATATAATAATTATATATGAATAATTAATTCACAGCTATGATTATTATAAACCAATGTGTTATTGAATTGGATTGAAAAGCTTAGTCTTTACTAATTTTAGAAAGTAATTATCTGCGTTGACATCTAATGCAACTAATTTTCCTAATCTATATTTCCATCTGGCTTTCAATAGACATATTAGACCTAAGTGCTTATCTTCAAACTTCTAGCACTTTTGTGAAGACTTCTGATTCGGCACATTTTTTCTTATTTCTAAACACGATTTATCGAGTCATCTAATCCAGTTTACTCTTTTATCAATGGACGCATTAGACGTGATCGCACATAAAAATTTTGGCGCGCGTTGTAAGGACTTCTGGTTCCGGACTCATCGCGATGCGCAGTTACAAGTACATAGGAGCCTGTGTAAGTTCGTTTCTCAACCCTTTCTAGAGGATCTCTATGCTCTATGGTGCACAAGACTTCTTCTCTCATCCTCTACCTCAGCAGTCTCCACCCCCGAGGAAGAGTTGTGGATAAGCTGCGTTTTGTGTAGACATTTGAAGTCATATAGTGACTTCTATTGAGTTAGTCGAATCTCAAGTCAAAAACCGCGACAAAAAATTGCTTATCAACTTTTCACACTACAAAATATATGGCATCTAATAATAAATGAACAAATGCTACACTAAAAAAAAGTTTTTTTTTTTTAAATCATCTAACGGCTCATTCAGAACTTATTTGTTTCAAAAATAAATAATGCAATATTTTGTTTTTGATTCTTTCTGTTTGGAGTTTTGTTCTAGTATTTAGGGGATTTGAAATAAATCATTTTTTTCAATCCTTGAATTTATGTATAAGGTAGTGGTTTCCCAGGACAAAAAGTTTCTCGGGTCTAAGCAAAAAATAAAATAGTACATTGTGACCTAAAATCTGAGCAAACGGTACCATTCATTTATAAATTAATTATTTGAACACTCAAGGGATACTTAACCTTCCATTTCTCTAACAAAAAAAGCTTTTAAACAAATTCAGAAAAAGAGAAATTACGTGTTTGTTTCGTTATAAACTACTTTTTTCTTTTTTCCAATGGATCTGGAGGATCTGTTGATACATTAGCTATCACAGACATGTAAATTTCAAAAAAGCCTTGGCCACCATCAGCCTCTCTGATTTGATAAAAATTAATGATATTTCATTTCAACTTACACCAGATTTTAAAGTTTTATTAATGGCAAATGATCAAAAAACAGCGGCAGCGACATTTCCGTGTCCTTACTGTTTTATTAGTTTATCAGACATAAGAAAAAATGAAAAAGTATATTATAATACTGATAGAGACAAACATTATAAATTGAAAATATATGGAGATTTGAAAAAAGGTAATCAGAAGTATGTTTCTTCAGGTCATAAAATTAAATTCTCAAAAGATTGTCACAGTACAATAAATGAGCCACTGTTTGTAGAGAAAAATAATATATATGTGCTAGAAAAATGCATCATACCAGAGCTGCATATTCTACAAGGGTTTGTCCATCACCTTTTTTTGAACGGTCTAGTACCGTTGCTTGGTCGAGAAAGAGCACTACACTGGCCTATGAAATTGAAAGTAGTATCCAAAACTTATCATGGTGAAATATTTGAAGGAAATGCATGTAGAAAATTGCTGAAAGAACCCGATGAATTACTGGATCCTGATATTTACAAAAGTGTAGGTCAGTTTTTTTTATACCTTACGTAAGTGCATTCAAGGCGATGAACAAAATAGTTGATTTCTGCTTTTCTCAAGAAAAAATGACAATATTAATCACCTAGACAATTTGCTTGAAGAACTAGCAAATGGCAACAGATATCTCGATCACATTGAAACTACATGTTTTATTTGAGAATCTTAAAGATTGTTGAACATTTTCCGAACATTCAGAAGGTTTAGAGCTATGATTAGAACAAGCTGGAGAATCGGCACACAGAGAATTTTTACGATTTTGAAAGAGAACAAAAATAATTTTGATCAGTGATTCCTCTTACCCACAAAGACAGAAAGATGCTGTTGTAGAATTCTCCTCGTTTCATTTATAAAACACTCAATTATACAATTACAATAAAAATCTTTACCATTTATGACATAATTACATAGTGTACTTTATTTTCCCATTTTAATGCATCATTTTTAATGAAAAATGTCATTTTTCGACTATAGCTTTGAAAGGGGAGCAGCTACGATTTTGGGACCTTCATTTTCGGATTCGTCGGTTGTTTCTCGCCATTTCCTCTGAAACACGTGCTTCGGCCAGCTCGCGAGATAGTCCCCTGGCCAGTAGATTTAGGCTTTGTTTCTATAACTAAATTAACAGCTTTCGATACTTTATTTACTCAAGGAAAACAGATAATTATTCTACCATGTGAATAAATAATACTTTATTAGTATTTGTGATAGCCTCGACCTTTGTGAGATTTCTCAGTCCCCTGGCGCCAGTCCCCTGTTACAGAATAAGGCAGGGGACTGATGGAACTACCAGGGGACTGACAAAATAATGATTTCAAGGAGACCTGATAATTCACGATGCCACCCACAAACACAAACAATTAACAAGGGGGGAAATCTTACAAAGAAAGAGAGAATCAGAACGTGCGAGATATCAACTTTTTAAAAATGACCCTCAAAAGAAGAAAGAAATGAAGGAAGGAGAATGTCTAAAATATCAGAAGAAAAAGCAGAAGGGAACAAGAATCCGCGTAAACATCGAATCATGCAAAGGAAATGGAAGGAATACAGTGGAAAATCTCTTTCTATAAAGAAAGTTATAAAGGAAGTCATTAGCACGTCTGAGAGAGAAAACGCACCAAATTCCGAGGTAGAAACGATTGACACACCTCAAGATTATAAGCAAAGTCCAACAATTATTAGTTTTTATGAGAAGAGAAGAAGGCGCACCAAATATATACGAGAGAGAATCATGAAAAAGAACAAAAAAGTAGAGAATTTGCAGAAGAAAGTAGCAATGTACAAAAAAACGGATTTCAAGAATGAAAACTGCCAAAAAGAAGAACAAAATCGAAACTCCCAACACAAAATCACGTGAAATGATGGAAATCCCAGAACCTAGAAAAGATATTGTGAAAAAATGCATTATTTGGTAAAGAATTTAAAAAAAACAATTAAAAACAATTATTCAGCACTGAAAACGAGAAAAGATCAAGCTTTTTTCTTGACAGTTATTTTCGGCAATTTGATTTAAAAGCACAAACAGTGTTAAATCAACTTCGAAAGAGAACATTTTCAAAAGAATGTATCACTGCTGTGCGTGATTTTTGTAAAGCCGATTGTAACACAAAGGTTAGGAGCAGGAAAAAAGGAATTTGTGACAAAAAAGAGAGTAAGAAAACAAACCAGGTATATGTTAAATTCATTGCTGGGTCCTCACACGAAATTCATCCGCAAATCCTCGTTCAAAATAAGTTATCAAGCGTTTTGTCAAACGTGTATCAAGAAAACTCCTGCTTACTAAGAATTTGACGACAGCAAACTCTTGCATTTCCAAAAGTGGATAGCTGGAACATGAGGATACATAAGTCCCAAAAATAAAGCACCACGTCAAGTAACAAAATATCTGAAATAGACATTGATCATCCAGCCACGTCAACTCATAGTGGAACTACAGGAGGATTCATATAAATTTCTTTGTCATGAAAGAAACATAGTCCACCAGTTTGATGCAATAAATACTCTGAAAAAAAACCTTGCTAATGAGGATGCTTTAATACACATGAATTTTTCTCAACATTATGCAGGCGAATACGATCAAGAAATTCAATCCGTTCTTTTTTAAAGTTCTTGCGCACAAATTATTCTTTACACTGTTGTAGTCTACTTGAAAAATTCGATTAACTCGTATTGCACAGCATCTTTGAATACATTCCATTCGTCACCTGCTATTTGGGCACATTTGCAACCCATTTTGCAGGCATTCCCCTTCCCCTTCTCCCCAACTTACGTGCCATCACTTCCTAAGTGATGGACCAGTAACCCAAGATTCAAACAAAACTATGCCGATTCTGTCGTTGCTACAGCAGATGACGTTGATAACTTGTAAACATTTGTAAAAGCGATTTAGAAAAAGTGTCCTGAAATTATTATAAGCACTACTGACCTTAAAGCTATTCAGACAATGACTGATAAGATTGAAAGAGAAGCATTTAACGAAAAAACTTTCAATGAGACCCTCAAAGTGCATCAGGTGACTGGAAACGTTCATTCAGCGATACTGACAATGAGATGTTTGAGCTGTTTTTACGATTCTGATGCGTGCGAGGATTTTAAAATGGGAAGCTCGAGATATCAAGAGAAAATCAAATTCACAGTCGGAGATGTTTACACCGATTCTGAATGTGAAATAGAATCATAATCTACGAATAGTAATGTACCTTCTAAACAGCAATGAAACTGCGGTGATTATGTATTAGTAAAGTTTCCTGTCAAGAAAGTCGAATATCGTTACATGGGTCTTATAGATAAGGTTCAACAAGAAAAAAGTGAATTGACTGCCGCTTTCATGAAACTCTGTGATAACACCAGCCAAATGTTTAGGTTTGATCACAAAAATGTCTCCGACGTAGCTTACGAACAAATTGTAAAAAAGTTACCTAATCCCAATTTGTTGATTAATGTTCCTTTAAAAAAATGTGATTTTTTCTTCGGGACTAATATTATGAAGATTAATAATGAGTTCAACCCTTCGAGTACACACCTATTTTTTCGAACATCTCCTACATTATGGGTCAATCGGACCCTGTTCAGTTTTTGATCGCCTATTACTTCACAACTGATGAACCCTTTTACTTACCAAAAGTTAGAGGTATACTTTCAAGTATATTGTAGTAACTTATAAGTATTATAAGTGTCTTCAAACTCTTTAACATACTTAAAAAATTCACGAAATTTTTTTTTCTGAAAAATTGATTTTTACGAAAAAAAATTGTAACTTTTTGAATTGTTAATATTCAAGGCTGAAAATTTATATGGAAACTCTTTTTTGATCAGAAATTTTGTGTGGGTCAAATTGACCCAGTGTGTACTCGAAGGGTTAAAGAGTTTGTATTATTAATATAGTCTAAAAGGTACGTGGTGCGAACTAGTGTATCCTTAGATACACTTATATAGAAGTCACAAAAATTACCATCTTCATTAGCAATTTACACATTAATCCCAAATTTGGGATAACTAGTCCAATATTTTTATAAGCTTGGCTAGTCTTCCCGAATTTTCGGGACAACTAGTCCGTCCCCCTTTCTAACTCCCCCAATTTCTTAGGACGACTAGACACAATCTAATTCTAATAAATCGTTTCAGGTAAGAAAATTTTTTCCTCTAATAAAAACATTATATGTGTGCTTTTTCCGCTATTTTTAGGTATATCTGGAACAACTTAGCATCCAAGAAGTGGCTAAATAAATTTATGTTTTTGACATCTTTCATGGAATTCAATAGTTACTTCTTGTTGGCCAATCAAAAAACTACAAAAAACTTAAGCCTCACACAATGATTCTGAACTTCTAAGTCTGAGTAAGAAAAATTTAATGTTCAAACAATTTGAAAGCTGATTTATTCGTTAACAATCCATGAAAATTAACTACTTGTCAGTAGAAAATACAGTTTTTATTGAAAATACTTTCCCTAATTTTTCAATTAAATAAAATAGTCCGTCATTTTTTTATTGAATCATTATAAAACAAATATCTGCATACCTATATGTGATTTTTTACTGAAATTTAATTTAATTATAATTATATAAATCAGACAGTGATTTTTTTATCTTAAATGAATCATTTTTAACTACATGAAAGTTGATCTCTACTGACTGCATGTAATGATTTGTTTCACTATAAATACTCGCCCGAAAAACTGTATACAAACTATGTTTTGTGCCTCCTTACAAAATTCTAATATCAGTTATGAAAAAATACTTATAAGAAACATAATGCTGGGTTTTATTATTCAAAACTAAAATGTGAATGTATTTATGTAGAATCAGTGGGGATATTTGTAATGCACGAATAAATGAAATAATAACTACAATTATATTAATTTCCTGTGATTATTTATTTTTCCGATTGTCATTTCGAAAGGAGTACAATGTTATAAAATACGCAGCATATAATAAAAACTTTTATATCTTCCTTGAAATCTCATCTTCTCCATTCTTTCATATTATGTAGGACTCTCAGAACTTGAGACAGAGTGAAGGTATTATCTTTCTGCATTCACCCCCAAGTTAAACAAAATGTTGGTAGTATGGACGGCACTTGAGCAGATAAACATATACAAGTCTTATTAGTCAATATAAGCACAGTAAATCCCAGAAATATTATTTATCTGAAGTTGAACAAAAACGCTGCAATCAGTTGAAAACTACAACTATCCGACGGCAGATAATTTTTATCACGAGGTGGTTATTAATTATCCGTCGTCGGACTTACTGTAAATATTTTAGTACGTATGAAAAAACTTCCAGCCGTAAAATATTTTTGATGCAACTTTTGGAAAACAACAAATTGGAATTTATGAGGAAAAACCTTATATATATATATATATATAGTTAATTCACTCTGAATATCAACATATTTCTGTATCGTACAGGTCTACTTTTTCCAAAAATGTGCACTTCAAAGAATAACATGATCGCATTATTGAATAGGTTTTGACTTTGATACTTTCTTCTCCATATTTATATATGATTGTTTCCGAAAAAATATGAACAATTTAAAAAAAAATTGTTTAAATTCTGCGAAATTTACAAGGTAAGCTGATGAAGCAATCGGTCCGATTTCGAAACGTTATTGTAATTCTGAACGAACAGTCTGAAAAAGGTCGAAAAAAGAAGGTTTTTCCTTATAAGTTCCTATTTTATTACGTTTCTCGTGATATATCGATACCTTTACACACATTAGGCATGGTCATACTTTATATATTATATTTTTACAATATTCCGTCACGCTATTCCAATGCTGAGAGTACATAATAGACATCTTCTAAAAATGTGTTATTGCATCAATATCAAGCTAGCATAGTGGTATCAATGCACTGTTAATGAAATTTAAAAAAAGTTCTGTTCTTACAAAAATCAAAATAAATAACTTTTCAATTTTTACATTAGGTATTTGTAGCGCATGTAAAAAATAAAACATTTGTGTTTTTCAAAATAATTTTCTTCTGTGGAAAATGAAAAATAAACAAAAAATTATCGTGACAAGCCTATACTCTGGTTCCCTGGCTTCGACGTTAAAAAAATGAGTAAAGCAAAAATGCTAGCATACTGAGTGAAGAATCATTTCAAATATCAAAGTGTTATGTGTTAACAAGCTTCAAAACTATGTCCAAGAACATTTTCTATAGATGACAGACTTAAAAATCTCATGAAAAGTAAGGAAATTTGACCATTTTTAACGATTGTGAACTTTGAAGCATATTTTTTTATAGAGAAAATAATAGCAAAAATCTTACAGAATTCATAAAGGTACTTGAAACGTTTTTTAATCAAATGTCATTGGATAATTTACAAAATTTGAAAAATGGTAATTTTTTTCATACACATACAACCATATTATCTTAAGTTCTAATTACGTAGATCAGGCGATTTTATTTGGTGGTTGTTATTCAAACTATCTCTCATTATTTTAAAGTTTTAAAAAGTATTTAGCTGTTTTGTTCTGTGTTTGAATTGCGATATTTTTTTATATTGGAGAAGAAGTGTAAGAAACCAGTGGGGTGCCTTTTTTAATAGCATCATTCTTGTCGCGAAGAAAGTCATGGAAATCAAGGTCAAAATAAGATATGCGATAATTCTGTTTAAAATGTTTCAGGCACTGTTTGGACCCTAATCAGTCAAAAAATCATTTATCAAGTCTGAAAAAAACATACGAGTAATGTAGAAAATATTTATAAAACAGAAAAAAAAATGAATAAAATTTGACATTTCAAGTAAAAGAAAGAGAAGGGTTGTCTTATAAATCTATATCACAAGAAATAAATATTGATAACAGTGAAGAAAACGGAAGTTCACTGGAGGGGGGGGGGGCACAGCTTGTACAAGTTAAAAATCCAAGAATAAGTCCGTCGAAAAACCAAAAAAATGATTTAACACAAATAAATATCAAGAGAAAACAAATAAAAATATAAATAAACCAGGGTGGAAGCCCGACATCCCACTTGGACGTTAAGTTTGTGGCTTCTATAGGTCTGCCAGTCGTGAGAATAGCTATTCTATTTTCCATCCTGATAATAATAATAATAATAATATATATATATAATTTTAATAATATAATAATAATATAAAATAATATAATAATAATATCCTGATTACTAAACACTGTACTGATACCGGCTATGACTTTGATTTGGATCATTTTAAAATTCTATCACTGGAGAACAATAGACCTCATAGAAAAATAGTTGAAAACTTCTTTGTCAACAGAGTACCAAATACTGTTAATCTAAGATATAACAATGATTTCTTTCTTGCCGTTCGAAAATATCTCACAAAATTTTAATTTTTATGTTGTTAGAGTCCCATTCTACTTTGTCAACCTTTTCATCACTTTCTGTTTTCTTTCTTGAATTCTCGTAATTTCCTTCAGTTGTTCAGTCACTTGTCTTCACGCCCAAGTGGGATGTCGGGCTTTCGCCCTTATTTATTTATATTTTTACTTCTTTTCTCTTAATATATATTTGTGTTAAATCATGTTTTTCGCTTGTTGATGGATTATTACTCTGACTAATTTTTTTATTTTTAACTTGTACGAGGTATATTTGTTTTTTCCTCTATTGACCTTCAGTTTTCTTCAATTATCAATATTTATTGCTTATGACATAGATTTAAAATTGAGATCTCCTTTTATGAGACAACCCTTCTCTTTCAGTTACTTAAAATTTCAATTTTTATTTATTCGGTTTTATAAATATTTTCTACATTATTTGTATGTTTTTTTACAGACTTAGTAAATGTTTTTTTGACTGATGAGTGTCCATACAGTGAAGAAAAGTTTTTAAAAAACCTATCGCATCTTTTATTTTGACGTTCATTTTCATGACATGCTTCGCTATTCAATACAAAAAAAAGGTCGAGACTAAGCGTACGATACTAAAAAACAAAGCATACGTTTAAAAAAAACATACATACACAATACCATTTTGTTTACACTTTGGAAATTTTTCAACGGAAATTGGACCTACTTACTTTTTATCAGATTTTCAGGTCTCTGATCAAATTAGCTATAAAATTTTCTGACATCTTGGATTCATGTTCATTAACTCACTTTAACCTTTAACATGAACATTTATTCATTAAGCTACCATTTTTGCTTCACTCACTTGTTTAACGCCAAAGCTAGGGGAATCGAATTTTTTCACCGATGGTAGATAGTATTATTTTACAGAATATATTGCAAAAATTAAATAAGCTGAATTTTAATTGTTTCAGCTGTTCTGAAATCTATTTTCTGAGATTTCTTTGACAATTTTATATAATATTGAACAATATTTTTGCTTGAATGTACAATAGCTTAACTTACCGCATGCGTTTATGCGTATTAGGCCTGATCCAATCGGGCAACACTTCAAACCTTTTGAACACTGATTATTCAATGACACCGCCCTGGAAGTCATGCGATTATTAACAAAGTAAGCAGGGTTAAGTGTAAACGATTCAAAGAAGTTTTCGGTTCTAACTCTGAACTTTTTGAATAATAAAGTAAATTTTTACTAAATCAAAAATGGTTCTTTCTTGGAGTAATTAAAAATTAATATTCCTTGTTCGGGCCCGTACTAGACTGTCATGTTTGAAAGTACCTACTTGTAAAACAAACCACTCGAATGATCTTTTTATACTTAACAGTTTAACAGAAAAGAAAGACGTAACCCTGCCTGGTATAGAAAATCTATTCGACTGATTCTTTTATGTATATCGTAAACTGGAGCTAAGCGGAGCATATGTGGGAGAAAGCGGCGCATCCTCATTTCTGTATTTAAAACACGATATTGCTTCATCTAGGATTTGCCATTAAACTTTTTTAATCATTACTTGCAATCCTTTAGGTTTTTCACCCATCAGAAGCAAATAACGTATTCAGAAATTCAGAATCAAGGATGCCCCGCTTTCCTTTAGATGCGCCGCTTAACTCCAGCTTACGGTAAGTTCGTTTAAAAGCAGTGGCCACGTGGCAGTCTTATCCATGCCCTTAATTCTCATGCACTTTCAAGGTAAACTTGGAACCAACAATCTTCGACAAGTTACATATAATATGAAAAGAACTAATTGATTCTTCAATTCGATTTCTCTCAGGTCAAAGAGTTCAGTATTTTAAATTTACAGACAGAATAAAAATGGTAAATTTTACAGCTTAAAATAACCTTCATATTAATATTATTCATGATGTTGGATATACTAACCACCACACTTCACATTGCCTCTTGGTGATGGTGGACAAGTTGTTGGTGATGGTTTTGTCGGTGGTGGTTTTGTTGGTGGTGGTTTTGTTGGTGGTGGTGGATGATGCCCATCACCTCTAGTTGCCAAAAGGCTCAGACACACAAATAGAACAATAAAAGAGATAATTTCAGGTTTCATTTTAAGTGATTACTGACAACTTTTCAACTTCGTTCCAGGTTTTTATACCACTTTTGACGAAAAATAAATAATATAAAAAAATAAAACGAGGAAAAATTTATGTTTTAAGACAAGATTAGAGTATATTTTTCCAATTTTTCCGTGTACATTTTCATCACAGAGAAAGAAAATATTATTTTGTGTTTTTAAGGACGCGCTTTCCTGCAATGAATCAATAAGCGAAGCAATGCAAGCCTATTTATAAAATCATGCACTCCAAGAAATGCGTTTTTTTATCGGATTTCTTACATTGGCAACTACAGAACTTCTTTATCTTTTAAATAAATTATACGTTGCGATTTCGTAATCCGAAATTGAAATGAAACTGTAACATCATGAGGTACTTAAAAATCCACTTGTATAATTGAGGAAGATATAAATTTGGATTTGTTCGAGTTTGAGATTTAAACAAAAAATTATCAACCTTCTAGTCTTGGCAACTCTAAAATGGTCTATGATAATTATTTAAATAACAAATTGTTCCAATTTTAACGTTTGAATCAGAATTTCATATTGTTATATATTTTGTCTATGTGCACATTATTTTTACTTTACTTTTTTGTCGGTTTTTTAAAAAGGATATTTTAAGTTTTAGTTGATTCACTAATGGTTTCACAAATTTTTCAAATTAATAAAATTACTGAAAATTTTGTAACTTATTCTGAAATAAATTTGAATACTATCTGATTTTTTTATTTTCAATTAATCATTTTTGACTAATTGAAAGTTGATTTCCGCTGACTGCATGTAATGATTTGTTCCAGTATAAAAAATCTGTAGATAAAACCTCGACGAAATATTTATTTGACCTTTTTCTTTTTGATTTCTTCAGTTTTGGAGAGAATTTTGTTTAAAAGTATTGTCTACATAACACTCTGATGTATGCCATTAATGCTCACACATCTCTAATATAAAGTTGCGACCAGCAATCGTTGACTTATTTTCATACCAAAATACCTGCTTTTTTATTGTATTACTTCAGAGACAAAAAGTTGAGTGTTGAATTTACAAGCAGATTATGAATTGTGAAATTTTAGAACATAAAATACCTTTATTATTATTATTTTTCTAATGTTGAATATACATCACATGGAATATTGCCAGCAGTAACTAAGCCCATAAGAAGGCCCACACATACACGCGCTCTCAAATACAGCGGCAAAAGAGGCAGTTTCGCTTCAAATCCTACTGAAAACTTTCAGAATTCGTTCCAAGCTTTTATACCACTTTTGGTGAAAACAAGGAAAAAATAATAATATGTGCTTTAAAGAACGCACTTTCCTGCAATGAATCAATAAACAAAACAATTCAAGCCTGTTGATGAAAGCTTGCTGCGTAAAATTCTATACATTCAAAGATATTTCGATTTATTTGACTTTGAAATCCTTTACAAAAGAAAATTTCGTAATCTTCTAGGCTTGATATTTCAAGCTTAATCAACGCCAACAAATTCAAGATGATTAGCCCAAAAAATATTGAATATAGCTAATTTGTTGAAAAGTCTTTTTTGCTTGCAAATTCATTTTTTACTGAAAATAACTAATTGGTTGAAAATGAACCTTTTTTTTGACAATTTTAATGATTTAAAAAAATTTGTCTGTTTTTGGTTGAAGCCGTAACTGTTTCGTTTAAAATTCATGTATTTCGTTGAAAATTCCTCTTTTCTTGATAAAAATTAGTCTTTTTGTTGAAAAAATTAATCTTTTTGGTTGAAAATTCATCTTTTTGGTAGACAATTCAATTAGTTGGTTAAAATTCGACTGCTTTGTAGAAAGCTCCTCTTTTCAGCTTGAAGGTACCCATTTTGGGTGACATTTATTATTTGTTTTGACCCAAAAATCTTTCTCAATTGAAAATTCAACTCCTGTTAAAAATTCGTCTGTTTGATATACAAATTCATCTCTTTGGTAGAAATTTCATCTTTTTTGGTTGAAAATTTAAAAAATTTGCTGAAAGTTAAACTACATTGTTAATTCATAAGGAAGAGTAAGATTTTACAACTCCCCCCCAACCCCCCAATAAAGTAGTCTTACGTTGTTTTATTTGGATGAAACCTAAATAAAATAAAGAAAAAAACTTAGTTGGTAAAAATTACGTGGAAAATGGGGGGCGCGGTATCGAAACTTACGAATCCTCACAAATGGGGGTGTGTGGTTCAAGATTTTAGAAAAAAACTTAACTTATTTATACACTGCTTCTAATGAGATAGTGCGCAGTCGTTTATCAATTGCCTGAGTAAGAATTTTTACTAATTTTGAATAGATAACTAATATACTTAGTGAGGCTTACAAACTCGAATAGCAAGCCTTACTAAGTAATCAGTACTCATGTTCAGTATTTCAGTAGACCTGGAGCAGCTATTACACAATTTAACCGATTGGTCCCTTGACGGCCTATACCCTTGGATAGTCAGTGCTGCATTAGAAAATGCTTACATCGCTCTTCTCTGTGCGCTGCTGTGCCAGACTGAGCCGGGTTCAGAGACTACATATGCGGTCCTCAGTGTTGACATGAAAAAACGTATCCAATACTGCACCACCCAGACCCGAAGCCGGCACAGAATAGAGACATAAGTGTATATATATATATATATACAGTCGAACTCGGTTTTAACGTCGGTTTTGGGACTGTCCTTGAACCTGGCTTACCCTAACTGAACCGTATTTAGCTCAACTCCGAACGTAGACAGTTCCCATCTTGTCACGCCTTCGTAAACCCCGCACACTCCGCGCAGCTCCTGACAAGCCTAACCGCGGCGCGGCGTTAATTCTCGGAAGCGGTAAATACACCCCGCGCAGCTCCTGACAAGCCTACCCGTGGCGCAGCGTCAATTTTCAGAAACGATAAATCCGCGGACGTTGAATCCGAGATCGAATGTGTGTATATATATATTCGGTGGCTACGATTTTCAGACAACAGTATCCATTGCGCACTCGAGACCTGACACCGTTCTCTAGGACTTCGAGAAATGAACTATATTCGTAATCGAATTCTCGGCTTCGACCGACTACAATATCATTGCTAATTGTTGTTTCATTTCCTCGCGCTAATATAACGAAGCATCGTCTTAAAATTGGATATAACAATATTGTAAGGAATTTTGATTTTTATCATTCGACCCCAATCTTGTAACTACGGGTCTTGTGGTCTGTTGCTCTCTTCGCTATTGATCAGGGAAAGCTTGGCACTTTCAAGAGCGCTGATGATCAGGGTGATTAGCTTAACAGAATATTTCGGGCATAACCGAACCTTTCTCCTTGTCTATGATGTTTTTGTCAGCTGGTGCTGAAAATTCGATAATGAACATAGTTCGTTTCTCGAATTCAAACAGAACTATGTCAGGCCTTGAGTGCGCAAAAGAAATAATTGTTGAGAACATGGAGTTCCAGTATATGCGGCACTTCTCATTCTCGAAAATTGATACTATTTCCCTAGGAGCGTTTAGCGGAGCGGTATTAAGGCTAATGCCGTAAGAATGACAGAGATGGTAATAAAACAATCTTAGTACCGCATTGTAGATTTGGATGTATGTTCTTCCCCCATGAGTTGGGCAAGTAAATAGTATGTGTCCTAGATGTTCAGGGTATGCATGACATGCTCTGCAGCTATAATCGAGAATGTCTTGGATCAAAATGTGGCGACGGTATGCTAATGTGGAAATGACACCGTCTTTACATGCCAAAATGAAACCCTCCGTGTTCGTCTTCAATCCGGATGATTTAAGGAAAGCATATGTTAACTCATGCGACATCGACTGATCCTCCACATTTCTGTGGAAGACGCCGTGCATCCTTCGGTCGATGAGCTGTTCACGGAAGTTTTCCTCCCGTGCTTTCTTAATCCGGGCTTCCAGGAGTGAGTGCTCGAAATGCATAAGATTTGATGCATTTTGCTCAGCTCCGATTTTGCAGTCAAGGTCGAGTGTTTTAGCAGACTCCTCCGCTGCTTTGTACAAAAACGCTTCTTTGCTCATCCCTTCGTGCCTCGTGACCATTTTAAGAATAGATTCTCGTCCATTTGCAACTATATGTGCTGCACCCAGAATAATCCTGTTGTGAAGATATTCAAGATTCAGTATTCCGCCACCACCTTGACGGCGTGAGATGTAGAATCGCGGAACAGAAGACCTCAGGTGCATGCTTTTCTTGATATAAATCCACTTTCGTGTCTTGATATCAAGAGATCTGAGCTCGTCCTTCATCCATGGAACCACTCCAAATGAATAGAGTGCAACCGGGACGGCAAGCATGTTCATTGCAGATACTTTGTTCCTCGCCGACAGTTCGGAAGACCAAATCTGTGAGATGAAACGATTGTATCTGCTTCGGAAAGTATACTTTATAGGCGTCACGTCCTAAATGCGGCTCTGTGGCACGACCAGGAATGTATAGGTCTCTCCAGCGCCAAGGTGTCGCATTGCGCTTCTGTCGACGAGCTCAGGGACTTCGAGGATGCCATCAAGTTTTCCTCGCTTCAAATGAACCTTGGTGTATTTTTCTCACTCCAACTCCATTCCAATCTCCTGAAAGTATTTCTAGACAATCCTTGGAGGTAGTTGTAATTGCTTTTTATTTTCAGCATAGATCTTAAGATCATTCATGTAAAATACATGAGTAACCTAATGCTTTCGATTTGCAGGTTTGCCGCAAAAGTACCCTTCGTAATGACGACGTGCGAGAGATAGTGGCAATAATGTGAGGCAAAAGAGGAGCGGCCTCATGGTGTTGCCCTGAAAGACACCTCTCTAAGGTGTCACACGATGTTTTCCAGATGAGATAGTAAATGTTGTTTTCCAAAGCGGCATCAATCTCCCTATGCACCTTACGGTGTGTGGATGAACCTTTAAGCTTTCTATCAGACAGATGATAAGCGTATGGCAGGTTGAATCGAAAGCTTTCCGGTAATCAATACAGGCCATCGATAGGTTGCGCTGGTAGGATGCGGCGTCTTTGCAGACACATCTATCGATGAGCAGGTTCTGCCGACATCCTGATATGCCTTTATTTGAACAGCGTTGTTCGTAAATTTCTTGACACACAGGTCCGATTGTCCAAACAATCCTAACATTTAGGATAACTGTGAAGATCTTATGACGTGTGTTCAGACAAGTGATTGGCCTATAAATTTTTGTACTTTAGATATGAGGTGAAAACGCGGGACAGATCCTGGTGAGCTGGAGGAAACTTCTTCCGCCAGAAGGTCTTAATACCATCTGGTCCCGGATCGGAATGGTTCTTCATGACTCTTAATACTTTTTTCATCTTCTCGGTAGTGATAGATGGACATTCTTCCTCAGATGATACGAGTCTTCTTTCACGGGATGTTGAACTTCGTAGACTCCTCCCCAAAATGCTTCGACCTCCTCTAGTTTGAGCGAATGGTCGACACTAACTGCAAGATCTTGGAAGAGACGAAATGGGTCAGAGGAAAACTGTTGGTTTTCTCTGACCCACCTCTCCTTCCGCTCTAGACTTCTCCCAGCGTCAGATAGTACCCGTATTCTGTCTGCCTAATTGTCAGCAGCTTTGACTTGTTAAGTGTGTGATAACGGATCCGCAGTTCGCGCGCGAACTGTCGAACCTTGGTGGTGAAATTCCTGCCAGATGTTATGCAGTCAATCACACAGTGAATTCGGGACGCATACAGTCTCGCTTAGCCTATCTTTGTGGTTAGTTGATGCACTCGTGTTTTAGTCTTATGATCAGCCGTTGATTTTATTTCATGGTTTGCATCCGCCAATGCTCTCGCTGCATTATGCACGCCACAATTGATAGACCAGAGGTCAGATTCTTCGGAAAAATTTTCAACAAGCTCGTCATCCAATTCAGCCAGATCTTTGGGCTTGAGAGAAACCTGGATGTTGATGTTTCTCCGGGTCCTGAAGCATCGCTCTTCTTCTATTGGATACCTGCCCGAGGTTGGTCTCAGTGTCGCCTCTCTTTCTCTGTTGCCGGCTTGTTTTGGCTGCAGTAAAGTAGGCGCTCCGCTTACATTGCCCCCTAACCGGAGGTATTCGGCATGGTTTCGCAGACGTTTATGCGAAAAGTACAAGAGCTCTGGGTGTTTCCCGCAATAAAGAGCATGCAGTCGTGCCATGTAACCTTCTCGTTCAGGGGTCATATTGGTATTGTACCTTGCGCGTTCGATTGTTTTTAACCGCAATTACTGCAACTATGTTTGGTGTTATCATTGTTGTTCCCACAAGAAGCTAGGGAGAGGGGTTCATCCATTCTTGTGGAGCCACGCATGCAAGGATAAGGCTCTGAGCGGTCGCGCGGTATCCTCCGCTTGGGGGTTAATTCCTTCGGGACCACCCCTGGTCAACTGTCCAAAACGAGAAGTGCCAAATTTTCTGGAACTTCGATTTTCAGACAACAGTCTCGATTGCGCACTCGAGACCTGACATCGTTCTCTAGGACTTCGAGAAACGAACTGTATTCGTGATGGAATTCTCGGCTACGGCCGACTACAACATCATCGCTAAGGAGAAGAAAAAGGAGGGGAGGTATCAAGACTTTCAAAGGGAGCTGCAGCGACTGTATCCAAAATATCCTGTTAAAATAATTGTCCTTGTGATCGGTTCTCTCAGGGGTGCGAAACTATCACTGGTTAGTAAACCCAAATCCATATCCGCGTTCTAAAAACATGCCAAGGCACTTGCGAGATGGATGCAGCAGACCTTTATCCTTGGTCCGCTCCGTGTGTTCGAGGCACACGAGGGTTTTACCGGCCTGTCATTGTGATTTCGTTCATAGATAGGAGTTTCTCAGAGTGGGTATGCATGTGTGTTCCGTATAGGCGTCCACACTCTTGTACCTATTTAAACCAGGGATTGAGAAATACGAGAAGAAATTACGGGATTAGAAGATTCCTATGCTCGAAGCTTTTCTTTTAATCTGAATTTCTTCGGGGCTGGCTCAAGTTAAAGCTATTAACATGTAGAATTAGGAGACGAAATAAAATTGGCAATTTTATAGTTTTTTTTGTTGATATTATTATTTGTTAAAAAAAATAATAATAAGATGATGAGGAAAATTTGGTTATGTAGACCCACATGACGGACGTTTTTCTTTTCGTCTGATTTTCTTCAAGGATCGCTCAAATTATAGCTATTGGTACGTAGAATTAATAATTAATAGGCAGTGTATATACGTCCTGATACAAACCACGTCTCCTTTCTTTTTCCAGCTCCTTCTTCTACTTGCCAGGTCCGTACGTTTAGACTCAACCGTGTTATGAACTCAGGCGTACGAGAAGCTTTAATGTAATTTAGAATGAAGTGTGGAGGTACATCAAAAATATTTATTATTTTCACACAAAATTTTAGTAAGCCTTTTTAGCCACGCTTTCCAGTTTCTCTGGACTAAAAAAATTTGTTCGACGCAAATCAAATTTCGATGAATATATTTTGTTTTTGTTTTAGGTTTAGTGATTAGTACAAGTCAGTGCATTCCAAATTTATATTTTGATGTGCGGGAGAAAGAGGAAAATTCTATTAAAATTCAATAAATTTGTTAATTCGAAGGAATTATTTATTTCTTTGTATATGAAATTTGTATATCTATTATATCTTGGTTCACTCATTATATAATGCCTTTAGATAAGCAATATTCAATGTCTTTCAACCACGAGAGCAAGAATAAATAAATTACGTCTAGCAAGTTTATTACATTCTCATCCAGAGAAGGAGTTAGATTTGTGTAAAATTTGACCCCCCCGGTTTTTGTCAAATGTCCACGTTTTGAGACCCCCTGAACCCAAAAAACAGGTTTTTACGAATGTGTCTGTCTGTCTGTCTGTATGCATGTATGTATGTATGAATGTGTGTATGTATGTCTGTCTGTGAGCACGATGACTTTCGAAAGAATTGACCTATTTGATTGGCCTTTGGTATGCTCTTTTAGTTTCGCAAACGAAAGGTCAAGTTTGTTAGCCAGCCATTTTGGATGAAAATTCAAGAAGTGAGCTCATTTTGCAAATTTTTGAGGCCATTTTATTCACAATTTGGAAACTATATGTGCGCTTGTCCATAGAAATAAAAAATTCAAACAATTTATTCTCATGTTATTTTTTGATAAAATGAAAATTTACAGACTTACAGCATTTTCAAAATCCAAAAGAGGAAACCCAATTAACATTTTCAGCGAAACAACGCACCACGCGAAAAAAAGTCAGGGCAAAGAAGGTGTTTCTTTTTGCACGACCTACAGGATTATCATAACGACTTTTTAAATTTTCTTGAAAAATCGAAAATTCCGATTTTTATTGCACAAAAAGTAATGAAAAATAAATAATTCAATTCCACGGTTAAACTATGCAAGATACGACTAATAATGATTTCACAAAAACTGTGCACTTCAAAATCATCTACAAATTTGTTATTGTTCACTTTTTGATGGGATGTGTAGTTTCTGTTTTATTCGTAAAAAATTACAATAATAGTGACAAAATCGGCCGGTGCAGTGGGCACATTCTCATCAAAACTTTGATTATTTTTTTTTTTTTTTCATCTTGCGTGTGGGTTTTCGAAATATTTACTTTTTTCCATGTCCTTAATACTATTTGTAACGATTAAAACAGTAAAATAACCATCATTAATGCTCATGGTACTTGAAAATTCCTATTTTTACATTCTCATCCAGAGAAGGTGTTAGATT
>JAABKJ010001296.1:0-31047 GCA_011634705.1 Andricus grossulariae | reverse complement strand
GGCCGTATTATTGTCATGGTTTTGATCATTGCCATTCTTATTATTGCGTCAATCGACAAAAAATCGCCTTCTTTTTATACAAAAAACAGGTAAAGAAAACTAGCACTTTTTAAACAAATTATAGAAAAAGTATCGTGTCCCACACATTGAAAAAGCGACGATTTACAGCTCGTGTGATAGCCACCCTCGCTCCGCTCGGGTGGCTAACTTCACACTTGTTTTAAATATCTCGCTTTTTCAACTTGTAGCACAATATACTATTAATTTATTTGCATTTGTTTATATTCTACGATTTTAAAGAATTCGAAAAACCAGACAATTGTGTACAGTTAGAATTGAAATCAAACAATTTAGAATATGTGAATCGTAAATTATTAAAACTACCACTGGCTGTAGCTAGGTGGTGATTCTCGACCCGTCGAGATCTCGTATGTTAAGCATGTACGGGCGCGATTAGCGCACGGATGGGTGACTGCTTGATACTCTCTTAGTCATGATCTCACTGCGTTTAACTACTGTCGAGTAGGATATTTGATGCCGAGGATGAATATAGGGGGATTTTAGGAATTGAAGAAACTACAGGATCAAGTATGTCAGACATTGGTGGGAGGCTGATTATGAGGATTGGCGTAATTAGGGATTTGGGAAGGGATGTCTCCTTTGAAAGGGGGATTTTAGATATGTAAGAGCCTGAAAACAGTATTCATTAGAGTAAAACCTAATCTATTAAATTCAAAAGTAACTAAGATTGAACAAAATAATTCAGAATATTCAAAGTTGGAATTACTAAATATAAAACTGATAAACAAGGCTTTTTCTATATGAAATTTCAAGCCGCATGTGTTTGAATCTAAGTTTTTAAAGCAAAAAACTTTAGTTTGAAGGCCTCAAAATGAAACTGTTTTAGAATTGCGGATTGATAACTATAATTAGAAACTGAAATTAGTGAAATTTCAAAGATAATATATATTGTTAAGTACTTTATTTAATTATAAAGACCTCGTTGTGACAAAACAATAAATTAATTGTGAGTATCTTATTATAAGTATTCTTTACAGGTGAAAATTCTATGAGAGGATTTAGTTACAATCTCAAACCATACAAAAGATACAATCTCTCGCCCTTGAGTGGATCCACAATTGACTGATTTTCCAATTATAAACTAAATTTTAAAATATGTCTTGATTGTAGGAATTTCTCTTACTTGTAATGTTTAGCTATTATTGGGTATGGTTCTATAGACATTTATATTTTACGAAAATACTTTTTATAAAATTACTTCTTCTTCCACACACTAAAAATTCTAAAAAGTGAAAATAGATATGTAATATTGGTAAAAGCGAACGAACATTGATTCCTAGAGTTTCTTTATGATTTGAGTTTAATGAAAAAATGGCTAAAGCTAGTTTTAATGCCCCACCAGTATTGCATCGAGTTTGTATTGTTGGTTACAATTTACTGAACAGGACGCGGTAAACAATAATTGAACGAAATTCTCAGTCATAATCAGTATCGTTCAGATAATTTTGAAATCCAACATTGTTATTACGTTATTATACAAATGCTATGATCATCAAACTCAAATAATATTTGATAAAACTAAATATAGATCCCCGGTTAAAGTGATAATGTGACAGCATGCTCTACTTTGTAAAATATGAGGATTGGGCGGCGGTCACCTACTGGAGTTGCATTGATTTCTTCTCGGGTCAATTGGGTAACCGTAGCGCTTTCCATGTTTATTTTCGCCCGTTTTATTTTGCTCTTAAAATATTTATATATGCCAGCAAGAGTATAAGTATAAGTCTCTAATATTGCAAAGACGTCACCACCGGATGTTGACAACACAATTTGTTCTTCGTTAGGCATATGCTCATACTTATGCCGCCCGCTTTGTATTTTAATTGATTCACCCACAGGAAAAGTGTATCTTCGAAATTCGAATGTCAGGTGCGGATTCACTAAGGGAGTAAGCCGAATAAATGTGAGTTGTTCAATTCTACATCCCTTTCCGTCAGAAGTAGGAAACGTTGTAAGAGGAACCGTGGACCTGCCAGGAAGAGGAAGACTTGCAGCAGGATCCCTGGTAGGAGACCGTGACCTGTCACGAACAGGCTGCTTGGCAGGAGGAAGCAACCTTTCAGGACAATTATTTCTTTCGGGAGCAGAAGAGAAAGATCCACCATGAGGAACAGTGGAAATAAGATGGTCTTTTGCGAAAAAGTTGAACGGTGTACTCAGCTCTGCAAAAAAAAGATAGAATTACAATTTTTATCTCATCCAGACACGATTTACACGCTTTATCAGCGGCTTTTTAGTTATAAAAGTAGCCGTATATTTAACAGAAGGTGCGACAGTGAATACGAATGCGCGCATTAAAATTATGAGTGCATCAGTGTATTATGGCCGCATAATAAACTTCTAAATCATACCTTCATTCAATAAAATACCAGGTGCAACAAGTTGGCAAACGTCTTTCTACTCTTGCGTGTTTACAATACTCTGCTTACTACGTCTCCTTATTGCAATCAAGCTTGTGTAAGAAGGCTAAGTTTGCCTCCTAGGTACACAATATAATATTTGAAAGTTGAAATTTCATGCGCAGAGGAACGGTGTTCCTCAAAAGTACGAAGAAATCGGTATAGTTTTCAGTGGAGTTCATCTGGATAGTGTCTGGACAATGTGAGTCGAGCTAAATCCGATGCTCTGAAGCCAAAAATTAAACTTTTCGCCTAAATGTGCCGACACTGTTATATGCGGTCCGATGAAAAATTTTATTTATAGCCCGTTATCCAGACTCTCCCTAGAGGGACTCTAGTTATGAATTGTAACAAAAATGAACCTCGTAGTCTCATTTCGAGAGAATAGGGAAAGTTCACATTTTGAGATTGTTTGTTCTCATTTCGAGTATCTTTGAGACGATGTCAAGACGAGTTTGCTCTTCGTTATTTGGACGAAATTATTGATGTGCAAAAGAACTTCAGGTCAGGTTGGCTTTGGGCCCATCTAGGTCGGGTCGAGTTTTCGTTTCGCAATCCGACCCGACCCAAAAACTCAAAAACCGAAACTCGCCCGAAATTTTAAATAAAAAATGTCCGCATTTCTGAGTTTTCAGGTTGAATTGCAACACCTCTCTTCGCTTTAAAATAGTTGCAGGGCCTCCACTCGACTCTGACTCGTGTTGTAAACTTCAGAATCGAACGAAATGAGCGTTTCGTACCTGCTACACACAATACTTTTATTACATCCGTAACACGAAAAAGTTCTATGAAAAACACAAATGAACTACAAAAGAAAAACACACGATTACTAAACGTCAACACTGTACCAGGGCATCAAGATGTGAATGGAAATACACTGTCATTGCTCGACACTGCCTGTTTGTTCCGCTAGATGGCGCGCTCATGCAAAATCACTGCAGCAAACCTAAATTCATGTAAGCAGTGAAATGAAGGCTAGAAAGCCTTCCACCTCCGTCAATCTTCAGTCTCTTTGCACGCTTTTCCTCCTTTTTTCACGTTTAGTCTATCATCCTGCAATTGGACACTTTCTGTACATCTATACAGCCACAAAACAGCTGCTTTTTCGCGCTTATGCCAAAAATGTCGAGCCATTGCCCTCTGTTACTCTACCTCCACTTCATTTGTAAACACTTAGTAAACACTTCCCAGTGTTTACTTTTCTTTGATTAATCTTACGGACAAATCGTCAATCAAATAACATTCATAATATTAAAACATTCTAACCTTCTTTGGACAATAAAAAATTACGTTTTAGACCTAAGTATCATTCTTCTACCGAACATATTTCTCCCCACCAGACTCAACTCATCGACACTGGGCACCGTTGATGAATCATTCATCACTTCACTTCACAACAGCACTTTAGAATTTACAGGTCGGAATTCGAAACAATAATCAATACCACTTTAAGAAATGTAGCGAATCAAAACTTCGTCTCAGAACGAGTTTACAAGTACCCGGAATAGCTCGAGAAAGCTGAATACCGTGAGGCTAACCGAGCGAGCCACCATAACAACAACGCTGTCGCCACAAAACGCGGTCGCAAGGTCTCGAGCGACAGACACTAATGAAAACGACCACGCGGAAACGATAGTATCAGTTACAAACTCCCAATAATCGCAAAACTTATTGGAAACAGTAAACACTTCTCAGTTATAAAGATTATTTTATATTCTAACCAATTCAATCGAATAGGCTGAAAAAAGTGTGGACATTTCTGTAGACTGATTCTTGACAACAAACTTTATAACTGCTCACCTGCCAATTTTGACTTGAACGCTTATTCCGAGAATTACATTTTTAAAATTCTACTCATAAGGTTCAGCTCTGTCCCTAACACGAGATCATAAAAATGAAAGTCCGTAATAATTATTTCTAAAGTTTTTGATAAAAAATTCTAAAGAGTGTTGCAAAATAAATAGAATTGAACTGCGTCGTCAACAGTATTCAAAATTAATTATTAACAATACTTGTTATTTATGATTGAAGTTTAAAAATGTCTTGAAAGACAATATTGTAAATTAATTCTGGTCAGAAAAGGCAATGTAGCTGTAAGAAGAACTCGAAATGTGAGAAATCATTTATAAACATTTTTATAACAGTAAATCTTAACTTACGTCAATTCTCGTATTTAGAATTTTAGAAATTTATTATATAAGTGCAACCGATGGCATTAGCATTTCAAATTTAATCAAGAATCCAAAGATAAAATTTTCACAAGACACTCTTAAATTTATCTTTTTTAATCAATTAAAAAATTATTTAAAAAGGAGGGAAGGAGAAGAGCGCAAGATTTAAATTTCCTTCCTTCTTTTCTTTACTTTTAAATTCAAATGGATAATGCTAAGAGTGTCTACACCTTGTTGTTAATATATTTCATTCTGGGCTCTAAAGAAGAATTACAATTTTTATTTATTCTCAATTTTATTTCGCAAGATTCAGTAATATTTTATGATCTCACTTAATATTATTAAAAATACTAACTACTTCTTTCCCGATTTAGATAGATGAAAGAGATAAAGTGTGCAAATGACGTATAAACACGTTTTGTTTGCGGAGGTGTCGCGGCCCATTTATAAGTTTCACAAAACTGCTATCTGATTGTTTCAATAGAATTAAAAGTCTTACACAATAGATTTATATATTAACTTATTATTTGCCACGATTCGCTTTTTTATAAGAAATACCTATTTAATTTTTCTAATTTAATTAGTGAAATTTCAATAATTTAGACTTAGAGAGAACTGACGTGAGTGTCAATGTGCAACTCGAATACATTAAAATTAGGATCAGCGGTAAATACGAATTATTAGGGACATCCATTCTAACTTCATTTGCGGAAAAAAAGAAAGTTGGAAAATATACATTCGACCCAAAAAATTAACGTAAGACGAAAGAATTATTATTACTTGAATAATTCTAAATAAAAAATAAATATATTGCGATTAAAAAAATAATTTAAAGTGTAGATATTAATATATTTACCAATATTGTTAGGGAAGATCGTTAAGATGAAACACAGAATGCCCCTCAGGGTTCTCATTTTTTTATATGAAGGAATCCACTGGCGAAGAATCTCGATAAGAGTCTAGCTAACGAATATTGTTGAAAATGTTTCAGTTTATATAACTCTATTCGCTATCTCATTTGTGCATTTAGATTAAATTTCTTAACGCTATTTTTTCAAATGTGAAGTCGTAAAAATACATAATGAGGCCGTCTATAAAACACTAATTAACGCCCTTGAATGGGGACAGGTCATAAATATCCGAAAAAAGCGTTAGGTATTTTATGAAAGCCCATAAGCTGTATGACATTATCATGTACGATTTGGAGGAACCAAATTTAATTACTACGCAATGAAAAGATTAATATGTGTTGATAAGCATGAAAGAATTTCATCCTGCGTTCTTCATTATACAATCATCAATATTTTCCTATCGATCTTTTTCCTTAAAATTTTCTGTTAATAAAGTATTTTTCTTTTTGACAATAATTTGGAATTTTCTAAATTTTTTATTTTGTTCCTTGTCTCTGCTGTATCTGATTCTAAGCCAAATACAAGTAGGAAGGGATCTGATTTATCATCCTTTGAATTCTTTGCAGTTCTCCGTAAGTAGCTAGGTGGTGATTATCGACCCGTCGAGATCTTGTGTGTTAAGCACGTACGAACGCGATTAGCCTACGGATGGGTGACTGTGCGTGATACTCACTTAGTCGTGATTTCACTGGGTTTAACAACTGTCGAGTAGGATATTTGATGCCGAGGATGAATGTGGGCACACGATGCTTTCGAATGTCTAGATCAAAACTCGTTTTCCATTTTTCTGACCAAAGGTTCAGGCGAATGCGAGCGCTTCAAGTAAAAATCTGGCTGCAGACGGTAGGGGATTCTAGAAATTAAAGAAACTACAGGATCAAGTACGTCAGACATTGGTAGGAGGCTGATTATGAGGATTGGCGTAATTAGGGATTTGGGAAGGGATTTGATAAAGGGTTTAATGTTTGACGTTCTCCTTTGAAAGGGGGATTTTAGATATGTAAAAGCCTAAAAACGGCATACATTAGAGTAAAACCTAATCTATTAAATTCAAAAGTCACTAGAATTAAACCAAACAATTCAGAATATTCAAATTTGAAATTCCTAAATATGAAACTGACGACCAATGCTTTCTATATGAAATTTCAAGGCGCATGTATTCGAATTTAAGTTTTGAAAGCAAAAAACTTTAGTTTCAAGGCTTCAAATTGAAACTGTTTTAGAATTGCGCATTGATAACTATAATTTGACACTGAAATAAGGGAAACTTCAAGGATAATATATATTGTTAAGTGCTTTATTTAATTATAAATATCTCGTTATGACAAAAAATAAAATTAATTGTGAGTATCTTATTATAAGTATTTTCTACAAGTAAAAATCCTATGAGAGGATCTAGTTGCAATCTAAAACCATATAAAAGATACAATCTCTCGTCCTTGAGTGGATTCACAATTTACTGATTTTTCAATTATGAGCTAAAATTTAAAATGTATCTTGATTGTGGATATTTCTCTTACTTGTAATGCTTAGCTATTATCGGGTATGGTTGTGTAGACAATTATATTTGACAAAAATACTTTTAAAGAAATTACTTCTCCTTTCACTTAATAAAAATTCTAAAAAGTGAAAATCTTTATGCAATATTGGAAAGAGCGAACGAATTCTGATTCCTAGAGTTTCATTATTTATTGAGTTTAATGAAAAAATGGCTGAAGCTTGATGTAATGCCCTGTCAGTATTGGAACAAGTTTGTATTGTTGGTTTTAATTTATTGAACAGGACACGGTAAACAATAATTGAACGAAATTCTCAACCATAATCAGTATCGTTCAGATAATTTTGAAAGGCAACATTATTATTACGAGAAAATAAAATAATTATTGGTAAAATCCATATTTTGTATTTGGAATTATCCAAATGATGATCATCAAACTCAAATAATATTTAGTAAAGCTAAATATAGATGCCCGGTTAGAGTGATAATGTGACAACATGCTCTACTTCGTAAAACATCAGGATTGGGCGGCGCTCACCTACTGGAGTTACATTGATTTCTTCTCGGGTCAATTGGGTAACCGTACTGCTTTCCATGTTTATTTTCACCCGTTTTATTCTGCTCCTAAAATATTTATATATGCCAGAAAGAGTATAAGTATAAGTCTCTAATATTGCAAAGACGTCACCACCAGATGTTGATAACACAATTTGTTCTTCGCTTGGCGTAGGGTCATACTTATGCCGTGCTCTTTGTATTTTTAATGATTGACCCACAGGAAAAGTGTATCTTCGAAATTCGAATGTCAGGTGCGGATTCACTAAGGGAGTAAGCCGAATAAATGTGATTTGTTCGATACTACATCCCTTTCCGTCAGAAGTAGGAAACGTTGTACGAGGAACCGTGGACCTGACAGGAGGAGGAAGCCTTGAAGAAGGACGCCTAGCAGGAGATCGTGACCTGTCACGAACAGGCAGCTCGGCGGGAGGAAGCAGCCTTTCAGGAGAATGATTTCTTTCGGGAGAAGATAAGGAAGATCCGCGATGAGGAACATTAGAAATAAGGCGGTCTTTCGAGAAAAAGTCGAACGGTGTACTTAACTCTGCAACAAGAAAGAGAGGATTGTATTTTTTCAAAGATGGTATTTTATGCATAAGAAAACGATTACCCTTATAGGTACGAGAAAATCGGTATATTTATCAGCTGCAATAAAAATGAGCCTCGCAGTCTCATTATGAGAATCTATATGATGAAAATTTAGCAGGGAAAGATCCTGTAAAATTCGCGTAAAACTGTGCCAACAAGACATTTGGGGAATGTTTAACATTATTTTGGTGGAGTTTAAAACTATTTAGCCTGTTTATTGAATATATTGAATAACACATTTCGAAGTCTCTCATTGAACTTTAAAAGAATGCCGAAAGTTGAGTAAAACAAGCGCTTGCTTGAAGGTAATAGGAAGGGGAACGGAGCTTGAAAGGTGGATCTTTTTTCACGTTAAAAGCGCGTGAATTACAATAAATAGAGATTGCGTAATTGAAAAAAAATATTGCTTATCATTACTAAATGTTTGGAGAAGTCAAATTGTGCAAGCCATATAATTATTTTTTTTTAAATTTCAAACATTTTTACACGTGTTGGTAGTCAAACTAAATTTAGACACGTCAGCGATTTCGGGTTAATAAAGGAAATTTTATTTATCTCCGTGTAATCTTACAAACAGTGACTAATAGGTTAATAATTTTATGAAGCAAATTTAATCTGGGAATTGATTTTGATCGATACAATAAATACTTGAATGAATTGTGGTCATTTTTAAAAAGCCAAATACCTATTTTGCAACGGAACTTGAATCAGAAATTTTTACCCATGTACCTAACTTTATTAATATTATTCTCATAGGTGATTTTAATACTAATTTGAATGCAATTTACAAACATACTGAATATTTAACAATTATGATAAATGCTGCTGGGTTATCTATTTTCCCAAATAATTCCACCTATCACACTAATCATTCCAGTTCCCGAATAGACTTAATGATAATAAATGATCTTGATAAGCTGAATTCTTATAGCCAGCATACTATTTCATTTCTATTTAATCACGATCTTATCAATATTAAATAGAAATATATCTGCATACAATTCACAAACCATAATCAAACCCAAATAAGAAATCTGGCATATGTAGATGAGTGTAAGTTTCAGGAGGACTTGATGACCTATAATTGGGAAAAAATACTAAGAATGGTAGACATTAATAGTAAATTTAATCTGTTATCCTCTAAATTAATTTCTTCGTTCGATCAGTTTGCGTCTTTGCATGTTCCACATAAACATAAACATTTAGCTTCTCGGATCACAGTTGAAATCAAAAACCTTGTGAAGGAGTGTAATAATGAGCATCACCTGGTAAAGAGAGCTAAAAATCCACTGATACAAGCACAGTTTCCTCAGCTAAGGCACTTAGTACAAACCTCTGTCCATGCTTTTCCATCTAATGATTTATTAAAAGCATGCACAAATCTATCATCCTTTAACTCCTCAAACTCTGGTATGCCCCTTACAGCAGTTCAGGCAAGCTCGACTTTTCGAGCTACCGAAACTCTTCTAAATAAAACCTAACGCTTTAAAAACTGATGGTATATCCATAAAGAGGATTGAACTAGAGCTTCCTGTAATTTTCCCGACACTCCTTTACATCTAAAACTCTTCCCTTTAGGTGGGATTTTTTCCTGATCTATGGAAAAAAGCGCTGATTCGCTTCATTCCTAAGATTTCTAGTCCCTCGTCTCCTAATGATTTCCAGCCTATTTCGATACTTTGTGCTATCTACAAAACGCTAGAACGTATTGTGCATTCGCGACTTACGAGTTGCCTAGATGCAAATAGGCTACTCAATCCGCTACAATCTGGCTTTTGGGCTAAGCATAGTACATTAACAGCCTCGCTGATAGTTACTTCAGACTTTAAAATCGCTATACCACGTTTGCAGAAACCAGCCCAAACATGGAGCTTTTGAAGGTACTGGGTGTGACATGATCGGGATGAGTCTCATCAAACAATTTCGCTACATCTTCTTATGATCTGACACTATCACCATAACATCGCCTCATAAGAAAAGTAATTCTCTCCTTCTCACTTAATGGCATGTTTTCACAGATGGCTCAAAGGACCACGATAAGTGCTTAATTAGGTAAACTGCATAGAAATAAACAACAAAACATACAAATGAAGACATAGGCGAAGTCTTGTTTTAATTTATCTACAACTTTCTAACAATTGTTTTATGTTAAACCTTCGTTTCTTTTTCTCTTTCTAACTGCGACCTAAAAACGTCTGGTATATAGTATTAAGAATTTGTTACGAAGTGGCAACCATAAATCACAGAATGAGATCGGTAACACCCCAAACCCTTTTCCGACGATCCCGTTTTTGTGTTCATAGGGTTATTTTAATGATGGAGGGTGTTCGGTGCCACTTTCCAGAGTCTTGTGGTGGTGGGAAGGCACCCCTGTGACTGGTCACAGAAATAATGTTGGTCAAACCCCCACCCTATGCCAACTTCTTGAGGTGCGGGCAGGCCTCCTATTTTACAGGTCACAAAAATAATGTTGGTCAAACCCTCTGACCTATCCCTGCATTCCTTTGATTCATCTTCTTTGATTTGTCACCGAAATAATTTCAGTTTTATCCTTTTTCCATTTCTTCTTTTTTACTCTCTTATAATTCAGGGCATTAAAAAATAATTAAAATTTTTATTCTGAATTTTATTTCTCAAGCTTTACTAATATTATATCATTTTTCTAATCAGTTTTTAAAATATTAACTAATTCTTTAGTGATTTCAGTTATTGATCTATTAATAAACTTTTCTTGGGTATTGATTTCGTATATTAAGTAAGTTGAAAAAAATTAAGTGTGCAAATATTTCTCATTTTTCAATTTTGAAGCAATTACGTGTAAACACGTTTTGTTGGTGGAGGTGACGTACGCTATTTATCAGTTTCACGATAATGCTATCTCATTGTTTCAATAGAATTAAAAGTGTTGCGTAATAGCATCCTTGTATTAATTTTTTTGCTGTTCTCCACGATTCATTTTTATATAACGTATTCTATGTAATATCTCTAATTTAATTAGTGTAATTTCAATAATTTAGATTCACAGAGAACTGAGTGAGAAATTATAGCAAGTTTCAATTAAAATAAATAGAAATGAGGCCAAATAGTTAAATCAAACTGCAACTTGAATACATTAAAACTAGGCTCGATGGTAAATACGAATTATGAGGGATATCCATTCTAACTTAATTCGCAAAGAAATGAAAGTTGGGGAATATTCATTCGACCCAAAAAATTAACTTAAGACAAAATAATAATTATTACTTGAATAATTCTAAATAAAAAATAAATATATTGCGATTAAAAAAAGAATTTAAAGTATAGATATTAATATATTTACCAATATTTTTAGGGAAGATCGTTAAGATGAAACACAGAATGCCACTCAAAATTCTCATTTTTTTTAAATGAAGGAATACACTTGCGAAGAATTTCGATAAGAGTCTAGCTAATGAGTATTATTGAAAATGTTTAAGTTTATATAACTCTAGTCGCTATCTTATTCATATACCTAAACTAAGCTTCTTAACGCTCTTTCTCCCATAAGATGTATGATATGATCATGTACGATTGAGAGTGATAAAAATTAATTACTACGCAATGAAAAGATTAATTTTTGTTGATAAACATGATAGCATTTTATCTCACATTTCCCGTGTAGCAAATTGTTTCTTCCTTCACCAACTAAGGTTTCTAATTTCCAATTGTAATTCTGATTTTTAGAGTTTCTTCAATAATTAAGTTTAGTGGAAAAATAGTTGAAGCTAGTTTTAATTTCCTACCAGTATTGGATCGAATTTGTATTGTTGCTCATCATTTGACACAGTCATGACACAGTAAACGCAAATTGAACTAAATTCTCAACCATCATCAATATCATGGAGAGGTTTTAAAATGCGACATTACTATTGATCAAAATTAAAATAACTTTCAGTCAAATCAACATTTTCTATTAAAAATTATTCGAATTATGATCACTAAACTTAAATAATATCAAGTGAAGCTAAACATAGATATTTGGTTAAAGTGATAACAATAGAACATGCTCCATTTCCTAAAACATCATGATTGCGCGGTGGTCACCTACTATCAAAATATTTATATATTCCAGCAAGAACATTCTCTAAATAAATTTAAGTTATTCAATTCCGTATTCATGTCCGTCAGGAGAAGGAAGCATTATGGGAGGAACCATCGTACTGACAGAAGGATGACAGGAGGAAGTGACCCTCCAGGAAAATGATTTCTACCAGAAGAAGATGAGAAAGGTCCGCCATGAGGAACAGCGGGAATAGTACCGCAATTAGGTAAAAATTCGAACGGTTTGCTTAACTCTGCGGCAAGAAAGAGAGGATGATATTTTTTCGAAGTTGGTCTTTGATGCAAAGAAAAAGGATGACCCTCAAAAGTGCGACCAAATCGGTGTATTTTTTAGTTGTAATAAAAATGAGCCTTGCACTCTCATTTGGAGAATCTATATCAACGAGAAAAAAATATTCTTGATTTAAGAGGAAAATTCCTTTTCTTCAATCGTCTCACATTTTCCTCTCAAAAGGAGAATATTCCTCTTGAAATTAGAGGATTTCGTGTTTTTTTAGAGAAGGGATGGAATTATAACATTTAAACAATGGATAAAGAGCTGATTTGGCTGTTAACAAATTTGGCCATCAGCATGTATGTTCAGTCGTTCGAAAGTAAGTGAATTTTTAGATTTTGCATTTCTTTATGTACGTGGTGTACAAATTGTATGATTTCTTCATTGCTATTATGTTATTTCCTCTATTTCCGTATAACAATACTCGCATGCGTTTCTCTTTTATGTTTGTTGTTCTTTGTTTTCAGAGAACAATGTATTAAGTATCGAAAAATTGAAGAGAATGGCAAAAATTCCGTTTCTATTAACCAAAATTATAGAACCGGTTGTTGATTTGGCGGTTTTGTTAGAACAATTAGAGTCCGTAAGTTAAAAAAAAACGTTTCGTCAGCGCGAAAGTCGCCGCGTAATCGGAAATTGGGTTACGGCGAATTTTAATAGATTATTGCAAATTTTTGTGCAATAAATAAACAATAAAATATCGTAGTGTATACCAATCTAGCAAATTTTTCCGGGCTCAATTCATATTTAGAAGAAGATTAAATACTCTCCAAATGAAAGGATTGCATTCAAAATGGATTTAATGATCCTCTCCAATTGAAACGATTTTTCCTCTTCCTTTAAGAGGATCCTCGTGATTTGAGAATAATTCTCTTCAAGAGACAACAATGCTCTCAAATTGAGAGGAATACTTTTCATACCAAATTGCAGAGGAAAAATTGCATCAAAATAAGAGGAATCCTCTTAAACGAAGAATATTTTCTTCTCGGTTTATGGAGAAAATTAATTGGGGAAAGATCCTGTCAAAGCGTAAAACTGGACCATAGAGGCATTTGCAGAATGTTCAACATTATTTTGGTAGATTTCCAAACTATTTAGCATGTTCATTGAGTATATTGAATAACACAGTTTAAAGTCTTATATTAATCTTTGTAATAATAAATAAAGTTGAGTAAAACCAGCGGTTACTTGAGGAAAAATAGTTATCAGGTTGCGTGGTGCAGCGGGGAGAGTGTTGATGTTGAATTATAATCTTAGCGCTACAGCGTTTGAGTCCTGGTATCGAAGGAAAATGTTTATATTTTTATTTTTCCTAATTGAATTAGCTTTACTCAATAGCACTCGGAAGTTGCCCACAATACCTCTATGTACCAACTTTCCTAAAATTGTTGAGTTTTCAGGACGTTTCGGCATCGAGCTTGTCCGAATTTCGGGTTCGCAAGTCGATCCGCAAACCCGAAAACACGGATGGACCCGAAAACTCAAAAACCCGAACTCTCTTAAAATAGAGATTTAAAATTTTTCAAATTCCTAAACTTGCACTTGAAGCTAAACTTGAAGATCGCATCGAAAAAATTGGTTATGAATTGATTTTAAAAATACGAATTTCGAAAAAAAATCCTTTTTTCTAAAGCTTTACTCTGTGAACAATATGTTGAGTTAGAAACGACCACCCTAGTTGCAAAAGGTATCAAGGTGAAGATAATCCAATATTCAATGAATAATAGTGACATTTTCCGTAATCAATTTGGTAGTTGATGTGCAATGAACCGAACGATTGAAAAAAGTAATTATGCCAGACGAAAATAAACATACGAAATTTCGAGAAGCAATCCATAAAAAATTTTCTTAATGCGGTTTCCAAGTTTAGCAGGCCAAAATGCGTTGGGAAAATATAGCGTCTAACTAATGAATACTGTTAAAAAAATTTCAGTTTATATAACTTTAGTCGCTATTTCAATCGTTCATCTAAATTATTTGTATTTCTTTACGCTGTTTTTTCAAACTGAAGGCGGAATATTACGAACTGCCTTCGTTAAAAAAATATGCAACACCTTTTGGGGGGTGGAGGGTGTCGCCTCGAGGGTGACGCTAGTTCTAATGTCTAAGAAAGGAGCAGAATGGTGAAACACTCACCTACAGAAACTCCGCAAAAAGACAAGAGCGTTGTGCAACAGAGCAAACAGAACTAAATTGCCTTTAGACTAGGAAATCTATAAGGCGGCCTAGTTCAAATACAATAAAAAGATAAGAATGTATAAAAGGAAGGATTGGAGGGGCTTCTGCGAGGAATCTAAGAACATTCCAGAAACAGCTAAGCTCCACAAGATCCTGGAAGTCCAATTCTCAGGTTTTCAGCGAAGTTAAGCCGACCGAGAGGAGAAAGGCTGGCGCCACGAGAGGGAGAAGGCCAACTAGAATTTCACCACCAAGGTCGTTGAAATCGAAAAGGTGGAATGGGCTATTGGTGCCGTTGGACTCTTAGGTCTCCGGGGAAACTGGCGTCCACCCTATGTTCTTACAAAAGAGCATGCACTTTGTCGTCCCCCAACTAAGGAAACTATTTAGGGCTGAGCACTTACCTTAAACACATGCTATCGACATGGAAGAATAGCAGAGTGTTCTTTATTCCCAAACCTGGGAAGGAGGCCTACACTGCCCCTGAAGATTTTGGGCCGGTTAGTCTAAAGTTCTTAATGTTCAAGACGCTAGAGAATCTGGTCTAAAGATATATCAGGGATGAGGTTCTTTCAGCCTTCCTGCTGCACAAAGGGAAGCACGTCTTTTAAGTGAACTGCTTTGTAGAAACTTCGCTCTATGCTGCCGTGGCAAAATCAGCGCAGCAGCTTGAAAAGCGGGGCGGGTATGCTGTGTGCATCTTCGAGAGGGTTCCAGGTGTGGCGTGCCAAACCAGTTAGTAAGCTGGATTGGAAGCATACTACGCCGGAGGTGATTCGAGGATAGATGGGGCGACGGGGTAGTCATGACAGTAGCGCCACAGGGATGCCTACAGGGGGCGTCCTGTCACCTTTCTGTTGGTGCATTGTACTGGACGGCTCACCTGGAAACCTTAGAGGGTCTTACAAGGGCGGCGCTGCGCATCGTAGAGCTCAGATGCGAAAGTTCAGGGTTCTCGATAATTCCGGGAAAGACCTGCCTGGTCATTTTAACATAAAA
Source organism: Andricus grossulariae (assembly GCA_011634705.1). Taxonomy (NCBI): domain Eukaryota; kingdom Metazoa; phylum Arthropoda; class Insecta; order Hymenoptera; family Cynipidae; genus Andricus; species Andricus grossulariae. Next base: position 15,310 of record JAABKJ010001296.1, on the reverse strand, counting down.
GTGGAAGGCGTGGCTCTATTCCACTGTCATCAAACCAAGGCTCATATACGTTGCCGTGTTCAGGTGGTCACGAGTGAAGCTCAAGATGATGTAGAACAGGCTGCGATGATTCCTAACGCAGAGGGTTCAGCGAACCGTGTATTACGATATGAATCATAGCTGCAGCAAACTTTAAAGTGAACTCAAGTCAATGCCAAAGAAGTGTTTTTTCGAACGTGTAGTATTTACAAATGAATTGGATTATCAGGACTTCGATAAATGGATTCAAATATTGAAGATATATATTTTAATGATGACATCGTGCATTTTGCCTAGCGACACTTATCAAAATCTAACAACAATTTATTATTGAACAATTGTTCGAGATTAGAAGAAAACAATGTTAATTAAAAAAGAGCTAAGTGAAAAGTGTTGCTAGATCAGGTTGATGATTCATTTGCAAAACGTTTATTAGGCATCCAAGGAAGAAATGTGTAAATTTCATCTGCAGCTATCTGCATCTTTAGCTTTTATGAAGCTTTTCGCAACAGACCTCAAAGACCCTAAAATGTCAAATTTTAAGCAATATCGCAGATTTTTTGTTGGAAAAATGTCCGCCATATTGGACCCGCTATTTTCCTTTTTTTCGAATCAATATTAAGTTGGTAATCTGCAACCTCAAAGAACTAATAATGTCGGCAAGAAACCTTTGTGGACCAATTCATGGAACTTGATAAAATTATTAATAGCTTAGCCGTTATTATCCTCAGCTTCACCGCCCGCCTATAAGCCAAACTAAAACTACCTAAGCGAAACCAAAATTGTTTATTCCAACCCATTTCTTCATTGTTCAATTTTTTTTAAATTACTAAAAATTACACAATTCCAGTTTAATGACTTATAAAACGGACAATTTTAAACTAGCGGCGTGTAAAATTGAATAATATTATTTGAAATTTTAGAAAAAAATTTAAGGTGAAAAATTGAAAAGTTCTGGTCTAGTTGAACAACATTTAGTACTTTTTCAGTCAGAAAGGGAAAATTTATTACCAAATAAAAGTTTAGCTTGATAGGAGTAAAACTGAAATATTAAACCATTTTTCGAATTATTTCATGTGAGAGACAAAAAATTGAAAAATAATCCATTTTTTAACATCAGGGCACAATTTGAAGTAATTTTTCTTTATTTTAAAAGGGGAAAATTTTGAATGGGAATAATTTTTTATTTGTAAGAGGGACAATTTTTTTCAATTAATTTTTTTTACTTCCAAGGAAGAATATTTTCAAATTAAACCATTTTTCGACTTCAAAAGGGAAAAGTTTATCTTATAATATTTTACAGCTTGACAGACGGAAGACTCAATAAATAACAAATAATTTTATTCGAAAGGGGCAAAATTTTAAAGGAACAAAAATTTTCGACTTGACAAAGGAAAAATTTTAATAATAAACATTTTTTTTTAGTCAAAAGAGGGAAAACTTTAAAACTTACAAATTGTTTTACTCGTGTCTGCAGGTTTTTAATAAAATATTTGAAAACTTGTCTCGAATGAAGAAGTTTGTTTTCAGAATTCATTCGATAATCTAACAAGTTTACAATTTGAAATAAATAGCGGACAATCGACTTTTTAAAATTGTTTTAGTTTTATAATTTTTAAACGAGATCGTACTCAACATCGCTAAAAAATCAAGTTTATTCTAAACAAATCAGCGTTTTTGAAATTTTGCTCCAAAATTTTACAGACTTCTTCCAAAATTTTGAAGCTCTAATTATAACATAAAATAACCGACTAATAAGCTTGATTTTCTATATACATCTATTTAGAAATAATGACTATCATTTTTGTCTTCTGACAGTTAAGAAAATGTTTGTCTTTTTCCACGTTAAAAACTGCGTGAAGAAGAATAAACAGAGATTGCGCAAAGAAGGGAAAAATTACTTATCATTACTCAATGTTTGGAGAAGTCAAATGGTACCAGCCGACGATTTTGAAATAATAAAGGGAAATTAACTTATTTTCCCATGCATAATAAAAAAAAAATTTGACTAACAGGTTAGTAATTTTATAAAGCAAATGTAATTTGGGAATTGATTTTGATCGATACAATAAATGTCTAATGAACCTACCTGGTTGAATGGTCTACATTATTAGTTTATATAAGAAAATACAAAATATAAGAAATGCGTGTAACTCACTTTTAGACAAGTGCGTACAATAATATTGTGATGTGAGAAGTTTTAGGCTCCAGAAGCTACGATAATGGTTTCTTAAAGCACCTAATCTCGACGCAACTGCAATTCTTTGTAGAATCTTTGTAGAATTTTGTGAGGAACAGTGTTGACGGACCAGATCAAGTGATTCCAGAAGAACACCTTTTGCATCCGATTCGCGATGGAATGAGCCTGATGCTGACACGCCGGAATCTCGTTGAGTTGCCTGACAAATGAAGCTTTCATGCCTCGAAGACTCCGATTATGAGAGCTACAAGATGGACTTTGTAGCCGTGGTACAGCCTGCTCAGCTCGAAAAGAAGGGGTTGATATTTCGTCCGTTTTTCTTCTTCCTTTGCCATGATATTACCATTGGCTGGTGCCGAGAATTCAATCATGTAAGTGATCTTCGTCTTCAGATCTTGGAGGACAATGTCAGGCTTTGTAGCACTGATACGTTGAGTGGTGGAGAATGAGAAATTCAAGTAGATCTTACACTGATCATTCTCCATAACGGACTAGAGTTCGCCCTGGGCGTATGACAAGACGGCATTAGATCAAAACCATAGAAGTGCCTAAGATGGTAATATAACACTTTCAGAACCGCATTGTATCCCTCTATGTACTCATGGCATGCATATTTTTTGCATCCACTGGGAACATGTCCAAATGTTTCTGACTCTTGCTTGCATACTCGGCAGTTGGCATCGCCTACAGGTACATTCATTATGCGCTCGTAGTAAACTGAGGTGTCTATAACGCCGTCTTGACAAGCAAAAAGAAATCTCTCAGTCCCCAATCTCAATCCAGCAGACTTGAGAAACATGTTGGACAGACCCATCGATTGCTCTTCTCTGCGTATAATGCCGCAGAATTTACCATAAAGGGGCTTCTTGCATGTTCTCTTAGTAGAAGCGAATGTTATGCTTCATGTACAAGACTTATGAGCACCAAAGGTGTTAGTGATGCTAGACCGTGTGTAGTGTCGCTGGAATCAAATGGGAGACCAAGCTCCTCTGCGGCCCTATCTGTGTTACGGTATAGAAACGCCGCAGCATTGAAGACTTCATGTTGATGCGTAAGTCCCATAGGAGAACCTGTGCTATTCAGAACTAAGCTCAGCAAACCGTGACCACGTTTATATTTAGGGAGGTATATTCGATGTACGGAAGATCTAGGACAGGGCTCACCAAAAGGCAGTCAGTGAGTGCAGATACTGACAGCGTCAGTCGCGAGACTAGGTCAAACAGGCCCGGGAACAGGCCCTCATAAATCTTCCTGTCCGACTGGTCCCTAATCCTTCACCGTAAATTACAGTTTGAAATGAAAAAATGAAATGTATTGTGCATTCAAATAGAAAAAAATCAGACCCTTCAGTGTGAACAATAAGCTGCAACGAGCCGTGACTGTAACCCTTTCTAGGATTCCTGGAAACCGAAGAAAAAAATGACACCAAAAATTGGTGGCAGTCATGCAGTTGTCGTGTCAGTCAGAACCTGCTGAAAGTGGTGAGCTCTGATCTAGGACGATGACTCAGAATGATTGTCATCATCTTGCATGTGCTTCGGTCAAGTTGCTTCAACTCATCGAAGTTTCATTTTACTGCACCCAAATTTTTGTGAGAATTTCGCGAACCCTTTTTCCAAGGGCCGTTTTTAACGCACGCACATCTTGGGTTTCCGCTTGCAGTATTCCAAGATATGTATATGCTTCTCCATTACCAAGATGTTGAATGGTATTTCCACCTACGAGTTGAACGTCCTGATCGTCAAGTGATGATCTAGTTTCTAGTTTTCCTTTGTGTAGATGGACGCAGGCACACTTGTTCAGTCTGAAGCTCATGACAATCGCTTTAGAGTAACTATTTACCGCCGCCAGAAGGATGTTAAGGTCCTTTTTGGAAGAGGCAAAGAGTGTAAGGTCGTCCGTGCAGAAAAGGTGTTTGACCTTATATTCTGTTCTGTTGGGTGGGCCACATAGGTATCCAGAGCTTTTGCCTCAAAGCACAATAGATAGAAACAAGAGAAAGATGCAGAAAAGTATCGGACTTACAGAGTCTCCTTGGAAGATCTCGCTATTCTTGGATGCATCTCCAGGCACTCAAGGAACTTAATAAGTAGCTTATGGTTCTTGTTATCGAATGCCTTACGGTTGTCAATCCAAACCATGGACAGATTGTGTCGATACCTGATCGAGTCGTGGGTAATACACCTGTCTATTAACAGGTTCTCCCTGCATCCACGTTGTTCAACTATTGCACTCCATACCGGCTCGATAGATGTTAATATCCTCTCTTTGAGGATGCCAGTGAATAGCATTTAGCTGGTGTTTAAACAAACTATTGGCCTGTAGTTCTTTGGACTTGAAAAATTCCCGGTCCTAGGGATCAGTACCGAGCGTCCTTCCACTAACCACTGCGGGATGGGTTGTTCTCCTTTTAAGAAAGTAGTAAATATACGAGCTAGATGTTGATGGGTGTCTGTCGGATCTCGCGCCTCACGCTAGGCTATTTATTCTTTGGATATTTATTCTGGGTTCTCGAAAATAATAAGTTTCAATCGTAGGAATTAGAGACAAAGTTCTTCGTGAGCTCAAGTGTCATTTTCAGGCACTGGATCAATTTTTTGAATAAAAATTTATGAGATTTCTGTTCAAAAGTGAAAAATTGAAAATTCAAAGCCGTCAAAATTGAATTGTTTAAAAAAAAGTTACAATTGGAATTATTTAAAATAGGATACACGTCTGATTCATCTGTTATTTGTTAATTCCCAAGAACTTTGTAGCTACTTTTGAATTCTGGGCGTAAACAAAGTATGTAACTTTTGCGTTATACTGAATTTAATTTATTGAATTCTAGTAATATTTTATCATTTCAATAACTATTATTTGCAATAATTTCTTTAATGGGCTGTTTTCGTATGTTACTTAATTTAGCCGGAAAATGATCTTCACTAAAAATTATCGCATGTAAATTTACGTTTTTGTGTGAAGAATTCGAAAAACCAGACAATTTCGAACGATAAAAATTGAAACCAAACAATTTAGAAAATTTGAATCCGAAATCATTAAATTTAAAACTACTGAGTGTTTTCACTGCGCATAACTACTCTCGAGTGGGAGGTTTGATGCCCATGATGAATGTGGGTACTCGATGCTGTCGTATCTCAACAATGAAACTATTTTAGAATTGCGAGTTAGAGAAATTTCAAAGATAACAAATATTATCAAGTACTTTATTTAATTATAGCTTCTGGTAAAATCCACATTTTATATTTAAAATCTTCAAAATGCTATGATCATTAAACTCAAATAGTATTTAGTAAAGCTAAACATTGATCCTCGGTTAAAGTGATAATTTTACAATATGCTTTACTGTATAATGCGACATGATTGAGCGGTTGGCTCCTAGTGGAATTCCATTGATTTCTTCTCGTGTCAATGGGGTAACAATGCCGCTTTCCATGTTTATTTTTACCCGTTTTATTTTTCCATCAAAATATTTATATATTCCAGCAAGTAAATTATAAGTCTCTAAGACTGCAAAGACGTCACCACCAGATGTTGATAACACAATTTGTTCTTCGTTTGACATAGGCTCATACTTATGCCGTGCTGTTTGAATTTTAATTGATTTATCTACAGGAAAAGTGTATCTTCGAAATTCGAATGTCTGGCGCGGATTCGCAAAGGGAGTAAGCCGAATAAATTTAAGTTCTTCAATTCCGCATCCGAATCCGTCAGGAGAAGGAAGCCTCTCAGGAGGACACCTGGTAGGAAACCTGGACTGGTCACGAGGAGGAAGTTGAGCCGAAGGAGAAGACCTCTCATCAGAATGATTTCCTTCAAAAGAAGTAGAAGTAGATCCTTCACGAGGAACGTCAGGAATGGGATTGCGATTAGCGAAAAAGTCGAATGGTGTACTTAATTCTGCAACAGAAAGTGAGGATTATATATATTTTTTAAGTTGGTATTTCATGCACAAAAAAACGATGACTCTTAAAGGTATCTCAAATTTGCATAAAATTGGGACATAGAGGCATTTTTGGAATGTTTAACATTAGTGTGGTAGAGTCTAAAACTATCTAGCGTGCTTATTGAATATATTGAATAACATATTTTAAAGTTTCCTATAACCCGAAAATTGAGTAAAACGGGCGGTTTCTTGAGGGAAATTGGAAGAGGAACGAAGCGTGAAAGTGGGTGACTTGTTTAAAGTGGAATACTCCAAAAATACATAAGCTTGATTTTATACATACATCTTTTTAGGATTAATAAATACCATTTTTGTTCTCTGAAAATTAAAAAATTGTTTATCTTTTTAACGTTAAAACCGTGTGAGGGATAATAAACAGAGAACAATTTTAAAAACTAAATACATTTAAATTCATATTTGTGGCTCCTAAGGCTCATGTAGGGGGTAATGTCACTGAGAAAACTCACCTGAAAAAATCAATTCCAAATTGGGGCGCAACGAATGATTATCGGGCGGCAATTTTTTCCTCTTGGAAGCTTAAATCCATAGTTGAGGCGCAAAGTCCCTGCGGATTGTCAAGACTGGCGATGAATGTTAAAATTTGTAAATATTGCGAATGTGTGTGATTGGAAAATGAATGTTTATAAAAACACTAAGAGAAGGAGAAATACATGAAAAGTAAAATAATGACTCAAAAAGTTCCGAAATAAACTCTTATTTCTGTTGGAATAATTCTTTCATTGTGAATATCGCGTCAGTCAGGTTTATTTTTCTTCTGCTGCTTTGGAGATGCAATTTTGAACGAATTTAACCCATTTATCGCAAGTGCTGACGATCCGCAGGGACTTTTCGCCTCAAATGTAGATTTCAGTTTCCAAGAGAAGAAAATTGCCCCCCCGATAATCATTCGATGCGCTAGCATTTGGAATTTATTTTTTCAGGTGAGTTTTCTAGGTTACATTACCCCCACATGAGCCTTAGTAGTAGTCGAAAAAAGTAGTCGCTATCTCATTTGTTCATCTAAATTATTGGTATTGTTTTACGTTGTTTCTCCCAAACTGAAGGCAGAATATTACATACTGACTCTCTTCAAAAAATAAGTGTTCTATTTATTTAAGTATTGCCACGCAATAGAAATATCAGTATTTGTTAAAAAAAAAACATGAAAGCTTAGTTTTTTCATTTCCTTTTCACATTTCTATACCTTTGTACTATGCCGCCGTAACCTTTCTGGTGTATTTTGAATTATCTTACATTTTTATTCCGATCCTTGTCATTGTTGTATCGATTTCTAAATCAAATACTACGAATTGATCCTACTCTATTACTTCAATTCTAGTCATTTTCAATTCTCCGATTTCATATTTTTAAGCCCACTTTCTCACGAAACGCTAGCAATTTATTTCCCTTTGTATTTACTACTTTATCCCCTGACTTTCTATCCTATCGAGCTTTCAACTGTTCCATTTCTTCCTGCAGAAATTCCCTCATTTCCATGTCCCCTCGTCCAGCTTCCCTCTTTTCCATGTATCGTCATCTAGTTTGTCTCATACCCATGTCACCTCATCGTTGTTGCATCATCTTCATGTCTCTCTGTCCATCCTCCATCATTTCCATATGTCCCTGTCCACCCTTCCTCATTTAGATGTCTTCCCGTTCAGATTGCCTCATTTCAATGCCTTTCCGTCCAAATTTCCTCATTTCCATGTCTCCCCGTCCAGCTTACCTCATTTCCAGATCTTCTTATCCACCTTTCATCATTTCCATACTTTACTGTCCAGTCTTCCTCATTTACATATCTCCATGTCCATTTCTGTAAGACGTTATGGTGTGTAACAGATTGTTACCCATCGGGTAGTGCTCGGTACGCACCCGCACGAAAGGACTGCCGGCCCATGCGCGAGAGGAAGCGGATTTTCCCGAGGAGTCCCGAAGCCCCGAGCGACGACGCTCCCCAGCATCAGTCTGGGCTTACTCGTCAAATAGGACACATATCCTTAGATAGGGTAAAGTGCCTTGGTTCGCTTTCGTTTCGTTCTACGCCAGCCTGCAAGGGTCATTTGTTCGACCTCTGTTTCTACTCTCCTACATCGCAGCCGTCGTCGCCGAGCTGCGTCATCGCCTTCATCGGCGAGCTGCGCCATCGCCCTCGTCACCGAGCTGCACGATCGTTGTCGCCGCAGAGCTGCATCATCACTAACCATTGGGGTTGAACCCCAGCCATTTCACTCGTTCTCACAATAGAGCCAACTAATGTAAGTGGGTAATAAACCACGTTTTATCTTTATTTGCATCTACCTCATTGTGTCTAAAACACGTAATACGTGTTGACCAGGGTAATTATTAAGAGAATATGGTGTTTTGAAATTATTCAATCTTTTTGATTTCTGCTCCAGTAATCAACAACATTGATTAATTTCAAGTTAACACCTTCATACTCCATGTCCATGCTCCATTATTTATAAGTCTCCCTATCCATCTTCTATACTTTTTATAATTCGTAATCCCCACGCAGTTTAACTCATTTCCAGGTCTTTTTGTCCATATTTCATCATTTCCATATCTCATTTACATATTACGTCTATCTCCATGTTACATCATTTCCATGTATCCCTGTCCAACAATTTTTACTGAAAAAAGGCTTTAAAACTCTGTAGATAAGAATTTTTTAAACCTATTTTGCAAGTGTGGCATGAGCAAATCAATGGACTTGGGGTACTCGTATGGTTAGAGGATGTTAAGGAAGAGAAAACGGTGCCTGCAAGGGCTGCATGGAAAAGTCCCCATTACCGACGAAAGGGTAGAGCGTGAGTGAGCTGGAGGGGGTTAGCAAGAGTGCTGGTAGTGAAGTATACAGGGAAGGTTCTTTCCACACGCCACGGTCGGTAGCAGCGCATGGGCCAGGCTCGAGCGGCTTCAGTATAAAGGGCGAAAAGGTCCACTGGGGAAACGAGGAAAGCGTGAAAGCCTGTGTCTAGCTCGAATAAGGGGGAAGATCTCTTGATAAAGAAAAGGAAGAGAGATTTTCAAAAGAGCCCGGAGAAAAGGGCAGTAGAGAGTCCTTTTAAGAGGAGCGGCATGACACGTAGGTCACCCCCTCTCACGCAAAAAATGTAGGGGCATTTGGAAAAGGAGGCACCAGGAATTCTAATAAGCGAAATTACGGGACTGAGAGAAGACGTTAGGGGGAATGAAGAGCAGATGGAAGATATCAGGGAGGACTTAAGGATTAGCGACGCGAAATGGAAAAGAAGATATGAAAGAGCTGAGGGAGAAAGTAGAAGGATGAGAGAGGAAGGAAAGGACAGGAAAAAGGCTAGAGAAGATAGAGGGCAGGTCGGACATGGAAGTAGATGGCAGGACGGAGGATGAGCAGAAAGGTATCTGAGAGAGTGTTAGGAACTTGATGGAAGAGAAGGTGGGAGAGCGCTGGAATGAAAAGAAGGAGGTGGCGGTTACAGAAAGGTTAAGGGCAATGGAGGTGAGAATGGACAGAAGAGAGAAATAATATTTTGAGAATAGGGTTAAAGCTAAGGAGCAGGAAAGAAAGGCAGGGGGTTAAAGATATCGGTGATAGACTATGTGATCATGAATATGCAAGTGTGGGAGGAGAGGGAAACATTTGCAATAGAAGGCAGGGTAGAATAAGACCATCAGCCATTGAGATTGTGGATAAAAGGGTAGGCATGATGGGAAAGCGGTATCGATAGGGGAGAGGGTGACCTGGACGAGGGAGGCGACAGAGAAGTATGAGGAGCAGTTAGGAAAGGTACGCTTTGAAAGGGAGTCGGTGGAAGAGATATGAGAGGTTCTTAAAGAGAAAGTGAAAGTGTGTGTGCAAAAGAAGGTATTCAGATAGAATAAAAAAGGAATGGTGGAGCCGTGGTGGAATAGGGAATGTAAAAAGATGAAGAGAAAGAACAAGAAGTGGAAAAAGGGAGTAGTGTGTAGAAATGAGGTAGGAGATTAGGTTAATGTGTAAGAAGAAAGAGCAGGAGAAAATTTAAAAATCTGGAAGAGCAGTTGAAAAGTGTAAAGACAGAAGGGGACGTGTGAAAGATAAAAAGTGGTTTTAGAATACATAGGGTGGGGATAAGCCATAAGATAGGAAGTGAGAATTGGTGGAAGTTTTTTAAAGAATCATTTTAAGGCTCAGATATCCAGAAGGGTGGAGGGGGGAGGTCCACAGTGCCACTCTATGAGAAAGGGGATAGGAATGAGCAGGAAAATTATAGAGGGATTACGCTAATGAACGTTTTTTTGAAACGCGTTTTTTGTGGATCTCAAAGGCGTGGTCCCTTCTGCGGATAGGCGGGGGGGCGCAGGGAAGGTGTTGCGGGATGTGATGGTAGAGAGGGGGGTGGAGAAAGGCCTAATTGAGAGGGTAAGGGAGATATATGAAGAGAGGAAAGATAGGGTGAGAGGAGGGGAGGGAATTTTGGAGGGTTTCTGGATAGATAGGTGGTTGAGGGAAGGGTGTCCGCTTAGCCCAACGCTTTTTGCGATTTTAATCGTGGATGTGGAAAGTAAGCTGGAGGCCGAAGTGGCAGGAGGAGATAGGTAGGAGGGGTTAGGATATGGTCACTCGCGTATGCAGATGACGTAGTGTTGCTGGCAAAAAGAAGGAGGCATTGAAGGAGATGATGAAGAGGTTGAGAAGACACCTGGATAAGAATAGGTTAGAGTCGAATGCGTAAAAGTCTAAAGTTATGACGTTCAGGAAAGGAGGTGGAAGGGATAAGGGGCGTGAGCGGAAGTCGAACGAAAAGGCGGTACAGAAGGTGAAAGAGTTGACGCAGGAAGAGGACATGTGGCATGTGTGGGGATTGGGAAAGAACTTGTTTGCAGATGATCTTGGAAGGAGAATCTTCGAATCGCTAGTGATGAGTGCACTATTTTATAGCGTGGAGGTGTGGGGTGAAAGGAATGTGAGGAGGTAAACAGAATACAGGAGAGGTATGTAAAGTCAAAGCTGGGGTTGGCTAGAAATACGCGTTATTATATTGTTAGGAGGGGGACAGGGAAAGCCAATTTAGGGATTATAACAGGGAGACCAGAGTGTAAATATAAGGAAACATTTTTGGAAGAGGGGAGAAGTAAGCTAGTTAGGTAGGGTTAGTGAGAGAAGAAGAACGGAGAGGGGGTGGGAAGGTAGGAAGGTAGGAAGATGAAGGATGAAGGAGAAAGGTATTTTAGAAAAAATGGACTGCAGATGGATGAAGTGAGAAGGATGCACGAGGGAGGGAGGAAAGTGTATGAGATGGTCAAGGAAAAAGGCAAGGAGAGAAAGGACGTCAGGAGCTTATAGCGAGGACAAAATAGGAGGCAAGGCGATGAGAGCGAACGGTCTTAGACATAAGATGTGGATGGATGTTAGCTTGTGAGGGTTCATTTCAAGAAAATTCTGTAAAAAATGGGAGTACAATCAAGTTAATTTTTCAAGGTCATCAGGCCGAGAAATAAATGTTTGTCTAGAAAAAATTAAATTCTATGTTTTAAAATTTCAATTTAAGGCCTTAATAATAAAATAATTAAATTAAGAACACACAAAATAATACATTCTTAGATTCAATAATTGTGACTAAGGCTTTTTCAATCTTTTAAACTTTTACAATTTCAAACTGAAGGTTTTGACAGTTGAACAACTATTAGTACTTTCTTCAATCTCTTGAATTCAGAATGCCCTATGTTTCAAATTTGTTAATTTTGCATTCATAATATTATGTTATAATATATAATTTAAAAGATTTAACAATTGAAAGCGGAAAACTTAAAAAATTCATAATTTGTTTGTTTGGCAGGGAGAAATTTTGAAAAGTAAACAATTTTTTGGTTTAGACGTTGCAACATGAAATTTAAACAATTTTCAGCTTCAGAAAGAGGGACTATTGAAAATTAAACAATAAACAAACTGATGTTCGAATATTTACAAACCCATTTCCAAGTTCTTCAGATGAATGAGGGAAGAAGTTAGAAATATTGAATTTTTTAGTCAAAAGAGGGAAAACTTCTTACTCAACAAATTTCTAGCTTGATAGGAGTAAAGCTCAAATATTAATCCATTTTTCGACTTATTTTCTCAAACAGAAGAAAAATTAAGAAAAACGAAGCAATTTTCTACTTTGAGGGAACCATTTAAAGTAACAAATTTTTCGACTTTGAATAGAACATTTTAGAACATTTTAAATGTACAAAAATTTTCGACTGGACCAATTTTAACGAGCAAAATTTTTTAGTTGAAAGAAGGGAAACTTAAAAAGTAACAAATTGTTTTACTTATATCTGCAGTTTTTAACTAAAAATTTGAAAGCTTGGTTCGAAGAAGAAGAAGTTTGATTTTAGAAATCATTTGATGATCTAAAGAGTTCAAAATTAAAAAAAAAACGCAAGACAGCGGACAATCAAATTTTCAATATAGTTTTACGTTTATAACTTTCAAACGAAATCGTATTTAACTTCGCTGGAAAAGTCAGACTTTTTCCGAAAATTTGAAGCTCTAATATGAACACAAAAGTCTTTAATAATAAGCTTGATTTTCTAAATACATCTTGTTAGAATTCATAAATGTCATTTTTATCTGTTGACAATTACGAAATTGTTTGCTTTGTTCACGTTGAAACTGCGTAAAGGAGGATAAACAGACATTGCGAAATTCAGAAAAATATTTCGTATTAAAAATCAATGTTTGAGGAGGTCAAATTGTACAAGCATTATAATTTTTTTTTAGATTGCAAGCGTTTTAACTTGTGTTGGTAGTCAAATCAAATTTTAGACACGTCAACGATTTTGGGTTGATAAGGGAAATTTACTTATTTCACCACGCATATTTAAAAAAAGCTATGACAAATAGGCTAGTAATTTCATGAAGCAAATGTAATCTGGGAATTGATTTTGATCGATACAACGAATATTTTAATGAACCTAGAAAGTAATAGCGATGTCAAATTTTATCTAAAAACAATTATTTCTCATCAGGATAATAATGTAAAAAGCAAGAATCCAACGATCAAATTTTCACGAGACAATCTTAAATTTTTCCGTTTGAATAAAAAAAAGAGGAAAGAAAAAGAACACAACTTTCAAATTTCCCTCCTTTTTTCCTGCTGGATTTAACAAAAAAATTTATTTTATTAAATCACAATAGAAAAACATTTATAGAACCCTAAAAGGATTTTAGTGTTTATTCAACACGGATTTGAAGAAAATAAAAACTAAAACAAACAAAAATTACCAATATTTCATCATTTCACTAATCATTATTGAAAACATTGACTAATTTTTCAGTGATTTCAGTTACTGGTCTATTAATAAACTTTTCTTGGGTGTTGGTTTCGTAAACTGAGTAAGGTAAATTAAATTACGTGTGTAAATAATTCTCATTTTTTCATTTTGAAACAATTACGTCTGAATACTTTTTGTTAGGGGAGGTGGCGTGGGCGTATTTATAAGTTTCGCAATATTGCTATCTCATTGCTTCAATAGAATTAAAGTTTTAAGCAATAGCTTTCTTTTATTAATTTTTTTGCAACGATTCGTTTTTTTACAAAAGATTCTTGTTTGATATCTCTAATTTAATTAGTGAAATTTCTGTAAATTATACTTGAAGAGAACTGAGCGTGAAAAAAAATCAAAGTACGCATATTATTATATTTACCAATATTGTTAGGGAAAATCGTTAAGATGAAACACAGAATGCCACTCAGGTTTCTCATTTTTTTGGAATGAAGGAATTCACTTAAGAAGAATTTCGATATGTGTCTAGCTAATGAATATTGTTAAAAAAATTTCTGATTATATCATTTTATTCGCTATCTTATTTGTCTATCTAAATTAAACTTCTCAACGCTGTTTTTCCCAAACTGATGTAAAATTACATAACGAGGGGAAAAAATTAATAACCGCGCAATAAGGAGATAAGTATGTGTTGATAAACATAATATTCTATCTTTGTTTTTTCGTATATAATTATTAATCTTCTCCTACCGATTTGTCGAGTCAAAATCCTCTATTGGTTTCCAAAGTTTTTTTCAATTCTTTTTACATTTATCTACCTTTGTACTATCCCACCTGAACCTTTTTGGTAAATTTTGAATTTTCTTTTTTTTTTATTCTGTTCCTTGTTGTTGTTGTACCTGTTTCTAATCCAAGTACAACTACGGAATGATCCGATTTGTGATTCATTGAATTCTTTGGAATCCCCAGTAAATTCTTTAAATTCGTTCAAATTAATTTCAATTATTGGAATTTATTTATATTTACTCATATTCATCACTTTCGAAGAGTTTGAAAAACCAGACAATTGTTTAGGATTAAAATTGAAACGAAACAATTTAGAATATTCAAATATAAGATTATTAAAATTTAAATCCGCTGACAGCAGTAGCTAGGTGACCGTTCGTGACCGTTCGTTGAATGTAGGCACTCGATTCTATCGAATGGCTACATCCAAACTCGTTTAATCACTTTTCTGACCGAATGTTCGGGCGAAGGCAAGCGCTTCTAATAAAAATTTGGCTGCAGACTGTAGGGGATTTTAGAAACTGAAAACCCGCAGAATTCAGTACGTTAGGCATTGCGTAGAGACTGATTATGGAAATTAGGATAATTGGGAACTTAGGAAGGGATGTGAGCTAAAGGATTACATGTCTGAAGATTTCCTATGGGGTTGAGATTTCAACATGTAAAGTATCCCCTGTTAAAGTGATAATGTGACAACATGCTCTACTCTATAATTCACCAAGATTGGATTGAAGACCCCTATTATTATTATTTTTGTTATTATTAGTTGGGTTGATACCGTTACAGCCCCTGGTGCTTGGATAATCCCGTTGCATCCCCTTGTGAGCCTAAGCGTGACCCCATAGCCCCCTCCATAAGGAGAGAACCGCAGTCACCCTGTTGGCTGATATCTCTGACTCACTGATGCAGTAACTGCCAGTGAGTGTTAGACGTTTCCCCGAAATAGCAGGGCAGTGACAAATGATGTGAGTAACTGCCTCATCATCTATTCTGTACAGACGACAGAGGGGACTTTCCGCAAGCACTATGTTATGTCTGGGATATCCGAGATTCCCATGTCCTATAAACATTTCTGTTAGGACTTTGATCTCTTTTCTTCCGAGCTTGAGTATTTCCCTTGCTCGGTT
>JAABKJ010001295.1:0-31053 GCA_011634705.1 Andricus grossulariae | reverse complement strand
ACGCGTTCGGTGGCTTTGTCATAGGCCCTTCAGTTCTATTCGAAAGGAATAGAAACCGAAACCGAATATATATATATGCTTGCAAAGAAAGTAGAAAGGGTATTTTAAGTTCAGAAGCTTTACAAAAGATCAAATACAATTGAAAGAATTCAAGAATGTGAATTTAATTTGCAGAGTAGAGGAAATTTTATATTGAAAAATTGTACTTAAAAAATCTTGCTAAGTCAGAATTAAAATTTTCAGGTGAAGTATTGGAACCTCGACATCGAGCTTTCGACTTAAAACCTCTGCCTTTAGATGACTGTTATTTAGCAATTTTAGAACTAATAACTACCATCAGAGAAGATCAAAGACTGTACCACGTTATTGTAGAAAATGATCGTGGAAGTGATCGACGTGTTTTGATGCTCAGGGTCGACGAACCAGGCCAGGTGAATTTTCATCATATTTATTTTTTATATTTAATTTTATATTTAAAGTTAAATTTCAATTTTGAACCTTGTAATCCCCTCTTACGAAGAAATATTATATAGAAAATTCATTAAAGGTCTATAATGACTTTCCTGTAATGAATTTCTTATAATTTGTTGGCGAATCTAGAAAAATCTTACAAAATATTATTATAAGAAAAGCAGTATAGAAGTGAAGAATATTAAAATATTGAAAGAGATTATGCAAAAATGAGAAAAAGTAGAAACGAATTATGTATTTATTTAACGTACATTTCCAAACATATGAGAAGGTTTAGGGGTTTTAAGGCCTTTAAACGGATTTTAAGGGTTATCCAATTGTTTAAATAGTTTTAAAAGATTTCATCGGTTTTCAAGAAATTTAAATATATTTCCACGGATTTCAAGGATTTTCGAAACATTTCGAGGACAGTTAGAGGATTTTAAATATCTCCGGGGATTTTAAGGAGTTGCCAAGTATTTCAAGAGATTTTAATGTATTTCAAGGAATTTTGCAAGGCTAACAAATTTTAATGTTTTATAGGGATTTAACCTTTTTTTCAGGGTACTTCTAGAATAAGTTTAATTTAATTTGAATTTCAAATAATTTCCATCGATTTTAACCGACTTCGTCAGATTTCGTAAAAATTGCACGCAATTTCAAAACTTTCCAAACGTACCAGGAGATTTCAAGAAATCCCATAGGGTTTAAACAAATGTCGAGGGACTTCCACTGGTGTTAAGGCTTTTAATAGGATTTTTTGGTAATTTAAAATATTAAAAATAATTCAAAAAGATTTCAAGGAATTTTAAGGTATTTCAAGGAACTTGACAAGATTATTTTATTGAATCTCCAAGGAATTCAAGGAATGTCAAAGATTTCTAGGGAACTAAACTTTTTTGCAGAAAAATTTAATAAATAATTTTAATTAAAATTATGCTCAAAGGATTTTAAATGATTTATACTTTTTAAAATTGATTTTTACATTTTTCCGAAAATTTCAAGGTATTTTAAGGGATTCTAAAGAATTTCAAGAGTTATACAAAATATTCAGGGATATTAAAGAATTTTGTAAGATTTTCAAAGATTTCCAGGAATTTCACAAGATATAAAGGATTTTATCAAATCTCCAAGTATTACAAACATTTCTAGGGATTTAAACGTTTCTGTCGAGAACTTTAATTAATAATCCTAATTTAGATTATATTCAAGGGCTTTCAAATTATTTATACTTTTGAAACGAATTTCCACGTTTTCCATATATTTTAAAGGATTTTAAAGAATTTCTAGGAATTTTAACGTTTTTTCTAAAGAACTTTAATAAATAAGTTCAATTCTATTTATATGCAAGGGATTTCAAATGATTTATACTTCACAGAATAAATTAAATTTTATTTCAAGTAATTTCTACATATTTCAACAATTAAATGAGAGAAGATTATGATTTATTAGACCTCTAATTATTTTTAAAATGTTGAGGAATTTCACCAATTTCAATGGAGTTCAACAGATTTTAATAGATTTATTTCCAAAAAATTATCAAGGCATTTCAAGAGATTCAAAAGAGGTTTTCATATCTTATGCAATATTTTGCAATCTTTTTCAATCGCACGCAAGCTCACAATCTTGCAATCTAATGTACACCAAAATAACAAGTAAATAACCCCTCAGCTGCGAGATACGCTACGTTTACGAGAATCGCAAAAAAAAAATTTTCGAAAGTCGCAATGTTTTTTTCTGATAATGGCAGCATCTCATGCTAAATGTATTAAAAAAAGTTTTATCCATCTAGCGCGTGTGAAACCCGCCCCAAATCAATGCCAAAAGCCACCTAAAAAATTTGTATTCTCTAGCGCTTGTGGAATCCACCCCAAATCAACCCCTAGTGATAAAAAATTCTGTAAAAAGTCAATAATTTGAAAAGTCGAAATTTTTTCACCGATAATGGCTGTTTTCCATGACAAAAACGCCCAAAAAATATGCATCCATCTGACGCATGTGGAACCTATCCTAAATAAATCCGCAAAGTGGAAAAATTTCTGTAAAAGACACTAATTAAAAAAATCGAAATATTTTCAACGATAATGGCAGTTTTTTCATTCAAAAGCACTCCAAAAAAGATTTATCCGTCTATCGCATGTGGAACCCACTCTCAATCATCCCTTAAAATTTCAACAATTCTCTAAAAAGGCACTCATTTGAAAAGTCGAAATGTTTCCGCTGATGCTAGCAGAATTTCTTACAAAAAGTATTTAAAAATTTTTTTTATCCATCTATCGCATATGGTACCCACCCCAAATCAATCCCAAGAGTTATAAAAATTCTGTAAATAGACACTAATTCAAGAATTCGAAATACATATATTTCCGCCGATAATGGCAGTTTTCCATGTTAAAAGTACCTCAAAAAAGATTCATCTCTCTGACGCATGTGAAACTTGACCTAAATCAACCCCTAACTTTAAAAAAATGATGTAAAAAGACACTAATTTGAACAATCAAAATATTTTCGGTCATACTGGCAGAATTTCAATATGCAATGTTTCCGTTAATAATGGCAGCACATTATGTCAAAAAAACTCGAAAAAAGTTTCATGTGTCTCATGTGTTTAACGTATGTTAACCCATCCCAAATAAATCCCCTAAAGTTTCAAAAAGTTTCTAATGATATATCATGTACAGAAATTTTGAAACTTTAGGGGTTGCATTAGATTGGTTTTCACATGTGCTAAAAGGGTGAAACTTTTTTGTGGTGCTTTTGGCCTAAAAGTATGCCACTATCATCGAAAATATTTTGACTTTAAAAACTAGTGTGTTTTTACAGAATTTTTGAAACTTTATGGGGTAGTTTCAGGGCGTGTTCTACATTCGCTAAAAGGATAACATTTTTTTTAATACTCTTGACATCAAATTTGTTATGTTCCACATGTGCTTTTTTCCTATGCTTGTGACATGAAATTAAGAATTCAGAATTTATTTCTTAAGTCCCTAGGTCTAAACAGTCCTCTAATGAGCAAATTATACATGTGAATATATAAAAAAAAGATACAAAATCACGTCGAGCATAGTTAATGACGTAGGTAAATGAAAAATTATAAAACTAATTACGGATGACTAAAGATATAATAACACTAGTTAATAATCATTTTTTACATGTAGTGACGCTATATTTTTCTAATGCATTTTAGCCTGCTAAACTTGATAATCGCATTAAAAAATTGTTTATGGATTGGTTTTCAAAATATAAATTTAAAAAAAAAATTCTGGTGATAGCTTTACTCTGTGAACCATATCTCAAGTTAGAAACGACCAATCTAGTTGCAGGAGGTATCATGGTAAAGATCATCAAACCTGCAATGAATATTAGTGCCATTTTCACTGATCAATTTGGTAGTTGAGATCAATGAATCGATATATACAAAAAATTATAATTTTATACAAAAGTCAACATACAAAATTTCGAAAACCAATTCATAGAAAATTGTTTCGATGCGATTTTCAAATTTAGCAGGTCAAAATGCATTGGAAAAATATAGCGTTACTAAATATACAAAAAACATTTTTTTAATTTGTAGAGTAGTGTAATATACCATATGATGAATTTGAATAATATACGCTAATATAAGTTAATTGTAAGGATGATGGATATTATAAAAAAACTTGAGACATTATTAGTAGATAACTGAGATAACATTTGGATTGAATTGTTAAAGAGTTGAATTATTATAATACTTAAGCGCAGAAGCATAACTAAAAATCGGAAAATTAAAAATTTACCAATTCGAAATTTCGAGAGTAAAATTATCAACGTGAAACAAAAACTCGAAGAATAGCTTTTTAAAGTGATAAGGGAAAGGTGCATCCCTAATTGATTCAGGTACCTTCTTCCAAAAAAGCTATGCCATCAACAGCGAAAAAATTTTGACTGCCATTACCAGGGAAAATATTCCAAGTTTTCACCAAAAAAATCTTGCGTTTTTCGCAAACGTTGCAAACTTCAGACTAATTAATCTAATTTTATTTGCAAAAGCAAAACAATTTATTTTTCCACTTTCAGATTCCATTGGTAATCGGAGCTGTTGCGGGATTCACCGTTCTCTCAATACTGATAATGGGCTTCGTTTGTTTTCTGCGTTCTGATAGATGCTGTGTTCCCAGAAATTCAGTTCCAGCAATGCAGCAAGTTCATTGGTAAGTATCGAATTTTTTAACTTCATTTTCAAAAGCGAGTATCCAATATCCATTAGTTCATTACTGACTCTGAAATATGAAATCTAATGTTATTATGCACTTGCGAAAAATAATGCTCATTTATTATTTTCCTTTAGTACAAAAGCCTCAAATACTATGATTGAGGATCCACGCTTGGCCGTGGAAACGATGGAACGAGCAGCTCAGCAATTCGTCCCGGAAAAAAGACAAAATCACGTTTTGAAACCTGTTGCGTCTCAATATCATCAGGATATTTATCAACATGATCCTCATCATCAGCAACCCCATTATCAGAGGCATCATCATCATAGTCAATCTCATGGGCCCCAATATGCTATCCAGGTCAGATAATAGTCTTTATCAGCTTTTAAAATAAAAGTAGATATGTTTAAATGCCGATGATGGAATGAATAATCAAAATTGGCTTTTGTACTTCACAATGCGCTCTTATTTTCCATGCACGATGAATGTGAAAATCATCCACCATCCCCTTGATGCGATCCTTGATTCACTGTTTGCAAGGGCTCGTCAAAATTCTTATTAATTATTGCTTTGAATTTTTACATTCTTATCAATTCAATATCAGGTATCAGAAGTTATATATTTATAATCAAATAAGGTTACCAAGGGTTTTTAAAGAGCAGTGCTGGGAAGTAATTCAAATAAATTCAAGTAAATATTGAAGTAATAAAGAAATTTGAAAGAAGTTTCTTTTCTTATTCCTGGAAGAACTTTAGAATACAAAAAAATTTTTTTGCAGTTGTATAGAAATTATAGGTGACCAAATACAACGCATATCTTTTCAAATATATAAGAGTCTTTAATTTAATAATATCCAAAGTTGCATCAGTCTAAATTTAAAAATTGTCTAATCACGAAGTTTTTAAATTATAACTTTTTCAATCTCTCATATCGAGATATCTTTAAATATAAATCAAATTTGAATGTAGTGAAATTTGAGTGCTATTAAATTTAAAAAACAATTCATCCAATTTCAATTGAAAAACAATCTCAAAATTTTTGAGGTTTAAACAAGCATCAATTTGAAAACATCTGTTTTCTAGGCACCAATAAATTTAAAGAATATATATTTAAAAACTGTAAATGGGTAAATTATAAATTTGTTGCCAGATTTTCAATAACAAAGCATCAGCATTTAATTTGGAGGAAACCAAATTGATATGGATTAAATTTTCAAAGCTCAGGAAAATATCTAAAGTTTTCAAACCTCAATATGTTGTAAACTTTCCATTTTCAAGCTTTCTAATTCAAAAAATCTAAAAAATGTTTCAATACTATTCATTTTCCATTCCAAATCGCGTTATTTTTAGGTATATCATTTTTTAATTTAAAGTCATTCAAATTGTTGAAGCAGGAAAAGTTTTAATGCCAATATTCTAGATCGGGCAAAAAAAAAACTTTTTCGAGTAGCGGATTCTAATAGTGGGTAAAAGTTGTATATACACAACAGTAGTGAGCCCTCCAAATTTTAATTCGATTGGATATCTTCTGTTCTGTGTATGAATTTGAAAATTCAAATCTTTGAAAATTTAAAAAAATGTCCTAGTCACGAAAAAATTATGTTGAATTTTCAATAGACACATTTTTTTGTGGTAAATAACAATATAAAATTAGAAAAAAAAATTGTTTCTAACTAAGAACTTTGTTCAAATGTACAAAAAAGTTGAGCTATGATCGAAAAAACATGTCATTGTTTTGTTATCATGAAAAAAATGTTGTTCCCTGGTTCCAAAATAGTGAATGTGGTTATTTTTGAGCAATTTTTAGATCTTCCGAACCACAAAAAAAAACTTTTTGTATGATAGCAAAAGAATGGCACGTTTCTTCGATTCAAGCTCAAGAAACTTCAAGCACGACATGTTTATATTTTTTCCAAAAAATGTGAAGTTAACACAATTCAAGAAACTGTTTTTGTTTAATTTCCAACTTGAGCTAAATTTTTTTTTAATTTCTAATTTTATATTATTGTTCACTACAAAAAATTGTACTGGCGAAAAATTTAACATTACTTTTTGGCAGCACATAGGAATTTTTTTTTAAATTTTCATATGTATACACAGAACAGAAGATATTATCCGATCAAACTAAAATTTGGAGGGCTTACTGCTTTTGATCAAATAAAACTTTTACCCAATATTATTATATATTTTCAGCAGAATACGTTTTACATTTCGTAAATAAGTAATAGTATGTAACAAGAAAAATGTTAATCAAAAATGTTTTTAATTTTTTGCCAATCTTTTAATGATTCTTAATAATAATAATTTGTTCTATGCTTCTTCAGATGCATTAAAATTTGAAAATATACCAAGTTTTCCAATTAAAAGTATGTAAATTAAAGAAATTCAAAATTAAAATCAATCAAGCTTTTAATGTTTATAATATTTAAATTTGAAAATTGATGTATTACTTTGCCTAATACGCATTCAAAGGGCAAAATATAGAACCTGCTAGTTTTCTAAATTATTTAATGTAATAAATACAAATTTTTTAATAGCTGAAATTATGATGTTTTACATCTTCTTAAAATTCTTTATAAAAAAGTAACTATCGCTCCATTTTTCCCCTAAGTTTCCTATCACTTTGTACTGACTATTTTAAAAATAAATTGTTTCTAAAAGGGGAATATTTGTTAAAAATGGCTTGAAAACAACTTTTTGATTTTTGAATCATCTTTCATTTTTACTGGGTAAATGATGATAGATTTTTTGAGGCCTTTACCAGTGCGTCCGTTATTATAAAATTTTTAGCATATGATTCTATTATCTTGCTGATAAGTAGTGTTCTTCTTTATCACAAACCAAGTATTTGTTTCGTGAATTAATTAAAAACCGCGAAAAAGTAAGTTCTAGAAAAGAATCAATGCCCACAGTGATTAAACCAAAAATCTCCTCATTACATGAAAGGTGCGCTACCAATTACACCACTACCGACTACCAGTGAACATTTTAGAACTTGCAATTCCAGAATCTTAGTGTAAATTCATTTTTTTTTATTAGATGTTTATATTTCAAGGCCAGTTTATGAATATAATTATAAAGGAAGAAGGAACATAATTGTAAAAATGAAACATAATTTGAAATTCATAAACTGACCTTAAAATACAAGCATCTAATAAAAAATACCAAAATACGTATTTTCACTAAGATTCAGGAAATAAAATTTCTGACATTCGTACTGATGGATATTTTTTCAAAACTTAATTTCTCAGGAAAACAATATACCCCCACTAGAAACTCTTCAGACCTCCCCCCCCCCCCATTCAGAAATTAAAAGACTAAACTTTTGTATTTTCGATACGCCCTAATAAATATATAATATAATAAAATTATATTAAAATTTGGTATGCATCCTAGTCATTTCTAAAAAGAGCCCTTAGTTTTAAACAGTGAATCTAAAAAGTATATTAAACAAAATTGCATTTGGCATCCACTTATAGAAGCACAATAAAATTAATTTTTCCTTTAAAAAAAGTATCTCCTTCCCCCAACAAATCATCCAAACACATTTCATGAACAATATCGATTTTTGACTCGACTCTTGCAGAAACATTGTTGAAACTTTGTTCCTTTTTGAGCCAAGAAAAGGCACTCTTTTCTTTGCAGCCTCGCATTCTACGGGATTCCAGAGTAAAAGATTGACTTATAAATACTTTGCAACCCGTAAGACAATCTCCATCTTCTGCATTTCAAGACTCGACAGCTACGTGCATGTTATAAAGTCGATCGGTTGCCAAGAAAACATTGAGATGGACATAGAGAAGACTTGAACGAATCTTCCGTTAAGAAAATTGTTCCTATCAAAAACAGAAGCTTTTCAGCTGGAAAGCAGAGACCTTTGCAAAATATGCAATTTATCGCAAGTTGCCCATGTCTGAATTTCATTCACTATTTGTATGTATCAGTAGGGCGTCTCAAATAACAGAAAAATTTTTGTTTTATTTATACTTGCCGCTCCTTAAACAGCTTGCACTCATGGAGGTCGCAGGTCAGGGAAAATTTGAAAATCAGGGAAAAGTCAGAGAATTTTCTTGGTTAGAGAAAGTGAGGAAGAATTAAGGGATTTTATATGGTTTAAAACATTTTCAAGTAGTTCAAAGTATTTCCAAAGATTTCAAGAATTTGAAAGATTTTAGAATATTTGTAAATATTCCAAGGAATTGTCAATTGATTTCAATAATTTGAATGGATTTCAAAGAATTTTCAAAATTTAAGGGTATTTTTAAGAATTCAAAGGAATTTTCGAGAGCTCTAAAAAATTTCGAGAGATTTCAAAAGATTTTAAAAGTTTTAAAATATCTCATTAGAGTATTTTAAATATTTTTCATTAATTGGAAGTGATTCCAAAGGATCTTAAAGGTTGTATGGTATTTTTAAAAATTCAAAGAAATTTTCCGGAGCTTTAACAAGTTTGAAGCTATTTTAAAAAGTTTCAAGGGATTCGATATATTTTAAGGTATTTTAAAAGATTCCAAGGCATTTTAAGACAAAAAAAAGTTTCAAGGGATTTCAAAATATTTGTGATATTTTACGAAATTTTAAAAGATTCCAAGAAATTTTTTATTGATTTCAATAAATGAAAGTAATTTTAAAGGATTTTAAATATTTTCGTGTATTTTAAAATATTCTAAAGAATTTTTAATTTATTTCATTAAATGAAAGGGATTTTAAAGAATTTTGAATATTTGTGAGTATTTGAAAAGATTCCAAGGCATTTTCATGAGATTTCAAAATTGTCAAGGGATTTTAAAAGATTGCCAAAGAATTACTTAAAAGGTTTTGAAATACTTTAAGGTGTTTAAAAATATTCCAAGGAATTTTCAATTGCTTCAAGTAATAAAATTGGTATTTCAAAGTATTTGAAATATTTTTGGGTATCTCAAATGATTCTAAGGCATTTTCAGGAGCTCTAAAAATTTCCAAGGGATATCAAAATATTTCAATTGATTTGAAACATTTGACGGAATTTTCAAAGATTGCAAAGAATTTTCAACTGATTTCAGTAATTCAAATTGATTTCAAAGAATTTGAAATATTTTTGAGTCCTTTAAATATTCTAAAACAGTTTTAATAGATTTAAAATAATTCCAGGGATTTTCAAAGATTTTAGTTATTTTAAGGGATTTAAACAAATTTGCATGCTGTTGTAAAGAATAATGACTGTATTTGGATGTTTAAAAATGTACAGATTTTAGAAATAAATAAAAAAAATAGAGACTTCACAAAAATTTATTTATTTGTAGTCAATATGGTTATCTATTTTTATTTTGTGTCAAACTTGAACTATAAAGTTTTGAAATTCTCAACTCATTTCAAACTTACTGAGTTCAATTTTGTTTTATTCATTTGAATTTTTTTAATTCACCTTAAATTTTTTGAATTTTTGTCGAATTCTTCTCATTTCCTTTGAAGTTACTCCAATTTTACTGAAATCAATGGAATTTTTCGAATTTTTCAAATTCACTTTAATTCGTCTGATATTTTTTGATATTCTTTTAAATTCTTTTGAATTTAACTTTAATTGTTTTAAAGCATTTTGAATTTCACTTGAATCGTTTTGAAGTCTTATGAATTTATCCTGAATTCGTTCAAATTCACTTCGAATTCTTATAAAATTCATCGAAATATTTTGAATAAAAAAATATTCAGGGAAAAGTCTGGGAAATTAGAAAATGAAGTTTTGCGGCAACCCCGATATTGCTGCCAAAGCGAAAGGAAAACTTTTGGACATTTTTTGAAAAACGTTCAAGGTTGCCAAGCAAACCCTGATTGTAAAAAAATTGTAATATCGATATTTCTACAATAATCCTATTAGTTTTGTTTAACGATCCAAAACGGATTTTATTATTAATTAAAAGCTTTTTAAAAATGTGGCAACTTAAATTTGAAAAAAAAAATGTTTTGACACGCCCTAATGTGTCAGTTTGACTTTTCTTTGTCAATTTTTGAAATTATTTTAAATTAAATTCAACTTTGTCATTTAGGAAAGTATTACTGACATTGATAAAAAAGTGTTCGAATTGTTTCATCTGCAAGAGATTGTGATCGCTATTCTCCATTTATATCATCACAAGAGCTTGGATTATTTCACTAGATTTTTCGAAAATAAGGAAGAAATATTAGGGATGAAAAGTATACCATCAATATAGCAATCCTGAGGTCTTTTTTAAATATTGAAACTTACATGACAAATTTAGCCAATACAAGTCCATTTATTTATTCATTTGTTTCGAAAGGTAATTAAATTTCAAAGAGTCGATTTTTGAAAAGGAGGTTCGTTATTTTAACAAAAAGTATGAATAAATAAATTTATTTCTGAAAATCCAGTCCTCCCATTTTGTACAAACTATTATAGATTCATTTCAAATGTTCAAATCAAAAAAAAATACGTCGCAATATTCGTCATAAACAAATTGAAATTCTTTTCTTGAATTTATGAGAATCGGTTCAAACTTCTGGACGCAATATGAAATAAGAATGAAAATTTATTTTTAATTTTGTAAAAATTTTTATCAAACAAATACAGAAGTTTTGTTATATTTTATCAGCATTTGTTTGCTTCCAGCATATCAAAATTAATTAGTTAATTAATTAATAATTAATTCATTTTTGCATTGCGTCCAACCATTTTAAGTTAGTATTACTTATTTTTAACTTTCCTAAATACTTTTTTGCAATGATGAAATTCTGACTTTTGAGTAAATTAATATATTGAAAACCCCACGACCTTATTTATTCCTTAATTTTTTCATCTTTAAATAGAATTTGGTATAACTTCAATATTTCGACGGTCTTTTCCATCAATTTGAAAAGAAAAAAAAGTGAAAAAATGCAATCACTAGTAGTGAATCGTCACCGTTATAAACGAATCCATTTTGCACTGTTACCTACAACGCAGTCTTGATTCATAAATCATTGTACTGCAGCAGAATCGTAAGCTTAGTAGGCTTTTAAAAATGCGAAAGACAAATTTTCGAATAATTATACCCTCTGTTAGAAATATCCGATCGAATCTATTTCAAATCAGGCAGGATCTACAATTTTATTTTCAAATTCTTGTGAGATTTACTCTCCTCCTTCAAAATCCGTCGAAAATTTTTTAAAACGGTTTAAAATTAACAAAGTAGCCCACTCTTATATTTTTCCCCAATTTTTTGTTGAATTTGGCCTTCCATAAGGAAAAAATCCTGTGAATTTCATGCGGGCTAAAAGGTTTTGGCCGCTAGAAGAATTTTGTTCCTAAACAGAATTTAAGCATTGTTCTCGAAAATAAGTAAATACACGGCAAAATGTTAAAATAAAAATTTGCACATCATTCATTTACGAGAAAAAATAAATAACTAAAAAACATTAAAAATTTTTTTTCAACTCACGGTTTTTGTGTTATTCACAATTATATGAATAAATACATATTTTTTTAAATCTCTTAAATAAAAAACTAAACAGATGAAAAATATCTGAATGATTTTTTTCAAGCGAAATTGTTCTCAATTAAAAAATTGTAAGTATACCGTGGACGTTTTCTCCTTCTGTTCCTTCTACAGCTTTTCCGTAGAAACGACCCCGATGTATTTAAAATTTTGAAATTCGGAAAAATTTTGCTCAATAATTTATTATTTTGTGCATTATTCAAAATAAGTTTTTTTTTAATTGCGAAAAAACACTTAACCCGGAATTTCTTTCCAATTTTTTAATTTTTGCTTTTTTTGAACTTGTTTGGTTTAAAAAGTATATTTTCCAGTATTTTAATTATTGACAATATTTTTTTCTTGAGATAATTGTGAAGGACATTAAAAGCCGGTTTGTTTCAAATGTTTAATTTCTTAATTACTTTAATTGCTTTTGGTTTAAAACAATACAATCTTTTTGAAAATAGACCTCTTTTCTTATGTAAGATTATATTTCTGAAATATCCATTAGAAATTTGTTATTTTTTGCAATATTTTTTTTAATTTTCTGCTGATATAAGAAGTCATCTTATCAGTTTCATACGGCTAAACCATTTCTAATGCCAAACGAATTTTTTTCCTGAAAGTATAATTTTCGAATTTTTCTCGTTAACGTTGCAAAAAATCAGAAAAGAGCAAGAAACCTTTTTTTAATTTTTTCAAATGGGCAAACGCACTTATTAATTTTTTACGTATCTTTCGTTCTTTTCGATAAAAATGCGAAAATTTGATTTGATCTGAATTATATTGAAAACTGTAGAGGTTTAAATAATAAATTCGTGTTTTTGTTCCAAGAGATGTCAAACTTCAAATACTCGTGACTTCGTTAAAAAATTTTTTTTCATAAATCGTTCAAATACGTTTCGCCTAATTTCCTCTAAAAAATAACATATTTCATCGCTGAGCTTTTATGCTAGTTGAAGTGTAGAACCTGCCTTACAGGAAATGGATTCGACCATTCTAATTTTTAATCAACAAGTACTTTCATTTAGAAATGAATGCCTACAATTACGCTTCTGTATAGTTGATTAATTCTAGTACAATAATTATTCGCTCTGTAAATACCTGATTGTCATTGAATATGTTACGTTTGCACTATCGTTAAAAGCACACGATACCTTCCCCATACCCTCTTAGTTGTCTACATTACTTCAAGATGTCTCAAGAAACTCTCTTAAAAGAAAAACATTTTTCCTGATTAAATTATTTTAAACCTTCATTGACCGATTACATATGAACTCGGGCAGTCTGACCGTGGTGATGTCACGGAATTGTTTGTAGCTAAAACATATTGTTTTCCAAAAATGGCAAAATATGAGACATATATTTTATGATTTTCACCCAAACAAATTTTATGAGCTTAGGCTTATATTATAAAAAACGCTACCAATTTTTTTCTGTATCTTGGGAACAAATGGACATAAATTAATGAAGTGAATTTCCTCAAAATAGCACCTTCAATTTCATAGTTTCATAACTCAAAGAAGCTAAAATTATATAGGATAACATGATTTTGCTGAAAAATAAAAATCCAGAATGTTGAAAAATACAAAAATTATAATTATCAAACTAGGAAATTTCCGAAAAAAAATAAAACTACTGAAATTATATTTAGTAACGCAATTGAAATATTCAGAAATAAAAAATTAATTAAAGAAGAAAAATTCAGTAAGATCCAATTTCCGAAACTTTGAGACTAGAATTTTCAAACTCCCGAAATTTCAACTTCACGAAATTAGTCAATTCTTGAAGTTAGTGAATTTCCGAAATTTCTAATTCTCGAAAATTTTAAATGCCCGAAAAAAATTATTATTTAATATTTTTTATACCTGTTAGAATGATATTGTATTTTATGTCATGCATACTGCATGCTGAATAGATTTAAATTAAAAAGAGCTCTCAAAAATGTTTATCTATGCACGTATAATTGTAAAATAAAACACATTTTTTTAACCGAAAAAAATATTAACTATAATTTTTTCGAAAATTTGAAGCTTGGGTAATTTGGAATTTCGGAAATTTACTAATTACAGAATATCCTTATTTCATTAACAAACATTTTCTGTAATTTGATTTTTTTGTTAATTTAAAATTTCGGAAATTTTCGTTTTTCGTAAATTGCAAAGTTTGTAATTTTCTGTCGCAATTAAGAAATTCTATGTTACATTGTACCTGAAAATTCCAAAACTTATAACAAAAAAGTTTTTTGTTTCAAGTTACGGAAGTTTTGTGTTGTTACATGCTACAGAAAATTACGAAATTTTTTTTGAAATTTCATGCAAAATTTCCTAAAATTCCGTTACAAATATACGAATATTTCTGACAGTGTCAATTCACAGAATACACAGTTACAGAATTTATATTTTAATTGAGAAAATTGATGAAATTATTATTTTTGCTGATCTGTTTTGATTAATGTTACTTCTTTACTAGTTTTACCTTTTCTGTTTTTCCCCCGCACCTGCTCCTTCGAGTGTACTTTTACTGTTACTGAGTAAAGTAAGAAATAAAATTATTCAAAAAAGAACATCAAAAATCAAAGTTTCGTATATTTGTAGGGTTTCGTAGCACTGGGTAGAAACCCTTATAGTTTCGGTCGGGAATCCGTCCGTCCATTGCACTTTTTTCCGAGGATGGGAAATTAGGGGGAGGAATGAGGAGGAGTAAGAAAAAATAAGAAGAATGGAAGTGGGGGAAGCAAGGGGAAATAAGGGGAAAGATCGTAGGGGTAGCTTGAGAAAATGAGGGGCGGGGTAGAAGGGAAGTGATAGGAAATGAGGGAAGTTGAAGTAGGAGAAGTGAAGGGAAATGAGGGGTAAGGAATTGGGAGAAGCGAGGATAAATGAGGGAAGAGGAAATAGGGGAAGCAAGAAGAAATAAGGGGAGCAACGTAGGGGAAGTGAGGGAAAATAATGGAAGGGGAAGTGAGTAGAGGCTAGGTAGGGGAAATAAGGGAAAGGTTAGTAGAGAAAGTGAGCGGAAATTAGGTAGGGGAAGTAGGGGAAATGATTGAAAGTGTGGGAAGCTAGTGAGGGAAGTGTAGGGAGAACCAGTAGGGTAGTGCAGGTGAGTAGGGGAGGGAAAGTGAGAGTTGTGAAAGGGAAGTAGGGGGAGGGGAAAATAACTGGGGAAGTGAGAAGAGGGGAAAGTAAAGGAAAAAGAAGTTGGAGAAGGGAGGGTTTGCGAAGGGTAGGCTACGAAACCCTTTTTTTATAGCCCTCGACCTTTTTAAGAAAATTCACTTTTTAGTTTTTGCTAAATATTTACGCCATCATAGTATTTTTTAAATTATCAAATTTCTTTATGGATTCTAAAAGAGTCTAGATTGCACTAGAAGCTGCTTAAAAAATTAGGTATGTCAACTTGTTTCCAAAATACAACTTTTTGAAGAAACTTTTTGTTAGTTTTTTCATAATTCACGTAATTATTCAAGTCGCCCTCACTTCATAAACAAAATTTTTTGCTGAGCAACAAAAATACATGTCTCATATTTTCCGTTAAAAAACAATATTTTCAGCCCCAAACAATTCTGTGACATCAACCAGGGTCTGACTGCCCGTTTTTATATGAAATCTATCAAAAATTTATTTAATTTCGCTTCTTTATCGAAAGAAGTTTTGAAGATTTCTTTGGGACATCTTACCTAGTGTGGAAATCGTTAGACTTAGATATATAACACTGTGTTAAAAAAAAGACTTGTAAAAATAAGTAGAGAAAATTATTCCTGAAGAAATTAAATTTCTCTTTCAAAAATCTTATTGTTAGTGATAATAACTGTGCAGGGGGAGCAGCTGTTTCTAAAACCAGATCGTTTAGCGACACTGAAGCCTCACTGCAAGATCGACAAGCCACCCCAATATACCACATTCAAGCCAAGTTCACGCGATTGAAGATATCTCTTTTATATTGTGGATTCGAGAAAAAGCAGCAAAAAGTTCTACTACAAGAGCCAAAAAATAAGTGGTGATCAAAAACTAGAATCATAAGAAATTAAATGTTTCTCATTTTTATCGCATCACTTTTTTAACTTGTACAATATTTTTCTTCAACAGGTACTAGGGCGCCTCATAAAATCCTTCTTTTTTTAGGTTTTCTAAAATATTGATTCGGAAATTTCTTTCTTTTAGTGAGCAAATGATCCCCTATTTTTTCCAGGTTAAAAAAATATACGTTATAAGGTGGTTATGGAGGGTTTCATGCCCAAAAATTTGGCATGTGACCCTCAATTTTTGTTTCTTATGAACAAAAAATGTTAAGGAGGGTATTAACACTTTCAGGAAATATTACTTACCTTACTGAAAATAGTTTTTCAAACAAATTATAAAATCGATAAATTTTCTGTCAAAGAAAAGTCTGTGGTACTTTATTTTTTCTATTAACTAGCATCATTAAATTTAATTTTCTTATTAAATCCAAAGTGATTTTAATTTTGAATCGAAAACAGCCGAATTCGACTTAAAAAGATGAAATTTCAAAAAAATACTTGAATTTCGACTAAAAAAAGTTTTTTCAATCAAGAAAGAAAAAAATTTCAACCAAATTCATTTTTTAAGTCGAAAAAGTATCTAAAAAATGTTTAAGGAAGTTTTTTTCATTTTACAGGATTATACCAAATTTATTTGGAGCCCTGCACAAAGATGCAAAATTTAATTTGATTTTTCACATGTCGTGGTTTCAATTAATAAATAATATAAAATATTATACATTCTTGAAAAAATTAATAAAATAAAAACATATTTTATAAATTGCCGAAAATCTTTCGAAGTTATAGAATATTTGTGATCTCTTAAAAACTTCTCAAATTCCTGAATATCTTTTAAAGTTAATCGAATAATTCCTAAAATTTCAAAATATCTCGAAAAATTAAAAAAAACTGCCTTAAAACCTTCTTGATTTTTCTTTAATAATTTTTTCAATATTTTGAAATGTTTTAAAATCTTTTTAAATAATCTCTTAAAATTAATTTTTCAACATAAAAAATCACTTTTCATTTTTTCATCAATCTTCAAAATCCTTGAAAAGCTTCAAAATTTTATTTCAAAATCTTCAACAATCTATATATTGATTTACATTTTTTGAAATCTTTATAAATTAAAAATTATTTTTTTATTTTTTTCAAAATTTCTTAATATTTTCCAAAATTATTAAAAATTTTCCTACAATTCTTGAAAAATCTTTCATATTCGAAAAAATTGCCTTAAAATCTTTCCGATTTTTTTTGATAATTTTGAAAATCTTTTGAAATGTTCTAAAATCTTTCTAATAATCTCTTAAAATTAATTTCTCAACATAAAAAATCACTTTTCATTTTTTCAGCAATTTTCAAAATCCTTAAAAAGCTTAAAAATTTTGTTTCGAAATCTTCAACAATCTATATATTGATTTACATTTTTTGAAATCTTTAAATTAACAATTATTCTCGAAATTTTTTTTCAAAATTTCTAAATATCTTTTAAAATCATTTAAATTTTTCCTAAAATTTTTTTAAAATCTTTCAGATTCTTTTTTGATCATTTTGAAAATCTTTTGAAATGTTTTCAAATCTTCAAAAAGCTTCAGACGTTTCTAATTTTATGAAATCTTCTCAAGTTAAAAATTATTTTTGAATCTGTTAAAAACTTTATAATTATCTCTTAAACTTATTCAAATCTGTTCTAAAATTTTGTAATCTTGCAAATTTGAAATTTTTTTCTTCAAAATATTCTACATTCTTTTTCGAAATTTTAAGAAATGACTGAAAAAATTTGAAATCTTTTTCAATTTTCTCTTAAAGATCATTTTTCAAAATGAAGAAAATCATTTGAAATGTCATCAGGGATCATAAGAAAATTTATTCATTCTCCTGAAACCTTTCATAATTCTTAAGAAACTTATTTTGTTCGAAATTTTTAGTAAATTGTGTATTGAGGGCCATATAATGTTACAACTTCATAATATGTTAGTTATTAAGTCAAACAATATTTTCTCAATTAAATATCAAAAACAAGGTACACAGATTATCCTTTTATAAGAATTTACCAATTTTTTAAACTTTAAAAAAAATCATTTT
The DNA here is from genome assembly GCA_011634705.1 of Andricus grossulariae. Lineage (NCBI taxonomy): Eukaryota > Metazoa > Arthropoda > Insecta > Hymenoptera > Cynipidae > Andricus > Andricus grossulariae. The sequence goes on along the minus strand of JAABKJ010001295.1, from coordinate 12,875 downwards.
TTAATCGTAGGACAAGTACTCCTTAAATATCTTTCTAATAGTAGAAATTTTAAGTAAGTAATATTCCCTGAAAGTTCTATAATTTTAAACAAATCTTTAGAGATGAATAAAATCGCCTCTTTAAGGGTGGTAATACACACCTTAACATTCTTTATACCGAACAAAATTTGAGGGTCACATGACACCCTGATAAAGAATTTTCTGTATTGTACAAGATGGTATAGATAACATTGTAGAAATCAAAATTTAAAAACATAAAAAAAATTGATTTTTTTGGTATTAAACCTCCATAGCGATTTCTAAATATATATTTTCAATATGGCAAAAATAAGAGATCATTTTCTCGCCAAAAGAATGAACTTTTCAAGTCAAAGTTTTTGAAAATCTAAAAAAAAAGGATTTCATAAGTGACCCTGAAGGATACTCATAATTTTCAAGTTTATAGTTTACCTTATAAGTTTTCAACATGAGGAAATTTTAAAATGAGAAAAATCGGAAATTAATTTTCGATTTATATTTCGACACCTCCATTCAATACTGTTCCACGTCACGCTTTCTCGCAGTATCGCTCCACGTCGCGTTGGCGCGTAGTACTGCTCCAGATCCTTGAAATGGAGCAGTATTGAATGACAGATTCAATTTATCAACACCTTTCAAATTGAAGACTTTAAAATTGTATTTCTAGAAAATTAAGTTTTAGTCATGCGATAGAAATCCAAACTCAAAACTTCGTACTTGGAAATAGATGTCAAAATTAAAATTTAAGAATTATTGCTTAGAATTTTGTAAGATTACGTACATGTGTTGACGAATGAAGGATTTTTCGTCGTTAGGGATTTTTATTGGTCTTTCGATCAGAATGCCAGTGTAATTTATAAAAGTACAAAACTAGTAGATAGCGTGAGAGATCGCAATGATGGGGACGTGTATATGGTACACAGTTTGTAAAGATTGAGGAGTGTATTATAAGAGTCAGACGAATTAATTTGAATTTGGATTCTGCTGATTTTCCGAAAAAAGTGGAGTAAAAATTCTCTAAAGGAACGTCCATTAATTACGTAAAGCTTTGGGGGGGGGGTCCATGAAATATTACGAATCCTTACTTGGGTAAGTTTCCTCTTTCTAAGTAATTTATTTTAATATGCCTATATTGATCGACCCTCCCCAATTTGTTCGTTTTCCAGAAAAATCAATTCCCTATTTTTTTTGCAAATTTGTCAACAAAACCCCTTGCTCCCGGGCTTTTGAAATTAACATGGTGTTCTAAATGGGAAAAGCTCGCCTTTTGAAAAAATGGAGAAAAGAAGTACAATTATTATTATTCGTTAAAACAATATTTTTGGCCAGTAAATCCTGAAAAGTTACTGTTTTGGTAATAAATAATATAGTTGATGAGTGTTGACAATAATATTTTTTCAACTTATTTTTCAATTGTTTAAACAATTTCTATTTGTACTATTTTTCACCATTAAATCGGGAAAAATTATTATTTTCTGAAATTAATGGCACATTTAACGAATGTAAAGGGTAATATTTTTTTAGGATATTTGGCAATTATTCAAACAATTCAAAATTGTCTCAACAATTTTTGCCTCCTATAAATATCTGAAAAGTTATTATTTTCTAGGCAATAATGACGCAGTTAATGAATGTTGAGAGCGATTATTTTTTGAAAGACAGTTTGACATTATTTAAATAATTAATATCACTTTTTATTAGAAATCTGTATTATCATCAGAGAAGGTAACGGATCAAGAGGAGAGACCCACACATAACATTCTTCTTTTTTCTGAATAAAATTTAATTTAAAAATGTTCTCTTCTCGATCCGTTACCTTCTCCGATGATAATACAGATTTCTAATGAAAATTGATATGAAACATCTTGCTAAATAAAGCGTAATTCAGAAAAAAGAATTCTTCCTCTGATCTCTCTAGTAGCTTAGTGGTTAGAGTACATGACCGGAAATCAGTTGACCTGGTGTTGGAGTCCCAGCGGAGTGAAAGAAGAAGATCTTTTTTCTGAATACATTTTAATATCACTTGCTCCTTTTCATAGTAAAGATAGAGATATCTTAATTTTCGAATTTCTTACACTTTGTCGCTTATTAATCAGTATTTTCTTATCTCAACGAAATCTATTTGAAAAAATAACTATCTGTAATGTAACAAAAAAATTCTTTGCAAAAATGATAATTGGTTAAAAAATTAGGGTACAAGTTCTGAGATAAGAAAATACTGAATAATAAACAACATTCGTGAATTGTGTCATTAATTCCAGAAAATAATATATTTTTATGATTTTAAGGGTAAAAATTATTCAAACAACTGATAATTGTTTAAATTATTACCAAATATATTGATCAAGAAATATTACTTTCAACATCCATCGACTGTATCATTTATTCCGAAAAATAATAACTTTTCACGAATTACAGGGGAACATTTTTTCATCGAATAATAATTGTTTAAATAATTGAAAATCAGTGTAAAAATAGTCTGAAACTTGTCACTTATCGAGAAAAAAATTAATGTTGATAAATTTCGAAAAATACCGTCTCTAACATGAATTTTAGAACAAACTGCTTTTTTGCATTTTTTTCGCATTTTCCGGGCAAAACACAAGGGGATTATGAGGGTAAAAATTTAAAGTTATTGGGTGCAAATTATTCCTTGAACATTTTTCAAGAGGTGACTAAACTTTAATTTACAAAAAGTACTTCATTCTCCCATTTTTCCTAAAGTGAGTGAAACCCCTGGAAATATTTGAAATCTCGTGAATTCTTTCCAATATTTTGTAAATCCCTTAAAATTGTTTAAATCATATGAAAAATTTTTAAAGTCTTTTGAATTCAATGAAAATCGTGCATCATTTCTTGAAATCCATTTAAAACGATTGAGCTCCCTTAAAGCCCTTTAAAAATCGTGAAAATCCTTGAAATCGCTTAAAATTTTCAAAATCCCATAAAAATCGCTTTTCATCGTTTAAACTTGAAAATCCGTGAAAATCCCTTAAAGCCTCTAAAAATCAAGTCAAATCCTTGAGTTTCTGTGAAATATTTCGAAATCTTACGAGATCCCTTGAAATCTTTGAAATCCTTTTACAATTCATTGAAATCTTTCAAATCCGTGGGAATCTTTCTGAATCTTTTTAAATCCCTTACAAAGTATCGAAATCTGATCAAATCTTTATAAAATTAAAATTCCTCGAAATCCCTTTAATCCTCTATAACCTTTGGAAATCCTTTGAAACCTTACGAAATCATGTAAAATCCGTGGACATGCTTTTAATTCGTTTGAAATCTCTTAAAATTCAATGAAATATTTCAAAATCTTACAAGATTCCTTGAAATCTTTTAAATCCCTTAAAAAATCATTCATTTAAATCTTTAAAATCCGTGGGAATATTTACGAATCTCTTGAAATCCCTTACAATACAGATAAATCAATTAAAATCTTTTGAAAGACAATAACATTTCTCAAAATCCCTTAAATATCTTCGAAAATGCTTTGAAATTCCGTTAAATCTTCTGAAATCTTACAAAGTCCTCTCAAATCTCTGTATATACTTTGGAATCTTTTAAAATCTCTTAAAACCCTTTGAGATCCCGTGAAATCATCGAAACCCATTTACATCTCTTAAAATACGTTAAAATCCCTTAAAATCCTTTGAAGTCTTTGTAAATCATGTGACATTTTTTTAAATCTCTTCAAATCTTCGAAACTCTATTAAAATCCTCTGATGTCCTTCAAAATTCGTGAAAAAATTTTGGTATCAGACGAAATCCTTAAAAATCCTTTGAAATCTCCCAACTTTTTTTTAAATTTCTTCAAATCCCTTTAAAAACTGAAAATCCTTCAAATCGATCGAAATCTTCAAAATCCCAAAACTATTCCTCATAATCCTTTAAAATCCCTTCAAATCTCTAAAAATCAGTTAAAATCCTTAAAATTTAATTAAATATTTCGAAATCTTACAAGACCCCTTGAAATATTTGAAACCCCTTTACAATAAGCTAATTTAAATCTTTAAAATCCGTGGGAATATTTCCGAATTTCTTGAAATTTCTTACAATATAGATAAATCCATTAAAATCTTTTGAAAGACAATAACATTTCTCAAAATCCCTTAAATATCTTCGCAAATGCTTTAAAATTCCGTTAAATCTTTTGAAATCTTACAAAGCCCTCTGAAATCCGTGGATATACTTTGGAATGTCTTAAAATCTCTTAAAACCCTTTGAAATCCCGTGAAATCATCGAAACCCATTTACATCTCTTAAAATACGTTAAAATCCCTTAAAATCCTTTGAAGTCTTTCGAAATCATGTGACATTTTTTTTAATCTCTTCAAATCTTCGAAACTCTATTAAAATCTTCTGATGTCCTTCAAAATTCATGAAAAAATGTTGGTATCAGACGAAATCCTTAAAAATCCTTTGAAATCTCCTAAATTCTTTTTAAATTTCTTCAAATCCCTTTAAAAAGTGAAAATCCTTTAAATCGCTCGAAATCCCAAAACTGTTCCTCGTAATCCTTTAAAATCCCTTAAAATCTCTAAAAATCAGTTAAAGTCCTTGAAATTCAATTAAATATTTCGAAATCTTACAAGACCCCTTACAATCTTTGAAACCCCTTTACAACTAATTAATTTAAATCTTTAAAATCCATGGGAATATTTCCGAATTTCTTGAAATCCCTTACAATACATAAATCCATTAAAATCTTTTAAAAGCCGATGAAATTCGTCAAAACCCCTTAAAATCTTTTGGAAATCCTTTGAAATGCCGTTAAATCTTTTGAAATGTTACAAAACCTCTAAAATCCGTGTATATACTTGGGAATCTTTCAAAATCTTTCAAACCCCTTTGAAATCCCGTGAAATAATCGAACCCCATTTACGTCAATTAAAATACGTTAAAATCTCTTCAAATCTTTTTAAATCTTTTGAAATGTTATGAAATCTCTTTAAATCCTTTCAGATATTCGAAATTCCATCAAAATCCCCTGAAATATTTAACAATTCGTAAAAACATTTCGGTATCTCATGAAATCCTTTAAAATCCCATAAAATTTCTGAAAATCTTATGAAATTCTTTGAACTCCCTTCAAATCTTGTAAAATCCCATGAAGAATTGAGATTCTCTCGAAAATGGTATTGGGTATTTTCTTTCTACTCATTAAATCTTTTTAAAGCATCTCAAATCTGTGAAACCTCTTTTAATCCTTTGGAATCGTTTGAAATACCCTAAATATTTTGAAATCCCTTGAAATGTTTTAAAATCCCTGAAATCTCTTGAAATACTTTCAAATCACTGGAAATTTCAAAAATCATCCTTACCTAATTAATGGACGTTCCCTAAGATATTTGCCTAATCGTTGAAACTGAACGCTTATGATTGTTCAGTTGATAGTTTATCGATCAAATGCGAGGTCAAAGTGTAAATAGTCAGAGCTTGACGAAGGAAATCAAATGTTAGTTAATCAAAGTATCTATGGTATAAAATTATAAATATTTCTGTAAATAATTATATAGGTACTGGACGAGGTGGCATTGCGTTTGTACTTTCAGGGAGTATCGTCCATTTGCGACAAAAATTACAAAAAATTACAAAAATTGATTCTACTCGTTTTTCCATCTCAAAAGACTGGAAGCTAGTATAATTACGTCAAAGTTGGGATTTGAAAAGTAATTCATTTACAGAACTTAAGACTTTAAAAGATTTTAAAAAGACTGACTTGAATATTTTAATACTGATTCATTAATCTACTATCAAGGAGAAAATTTTTGCCAATTATGTAAAGATTTTGCAAAGATTGATTACAAATATTGATGAAATATTACACAATTCTATAATAAACATTTTTATAGTGCAATCAAAGTAGTTATAAGTGTCTTGTCAATCCTTAACAAATTATAAATTGGAGATGGAAAAATATTCGAGTACATTTTTTGAAAATAAGTCTAATATAAAATAAACTTTTGGTAAATATAAATAAAAAGTGTCGCGTTTAGACCCTTATCGATATTTCTCCAAGCGAGAATTCGCAGTTTCAACTGCCAAAGTGTGAAGACTATTAAAAATCACTGTATCGAAATCGGTAAAAAGAAACTGCACTTTAACGAAATAAGAACTGCGCTATGTGTATAAATTATATAACATGATGAACACCTGAAAAAAAATTCCCAGTGAAGGACTGTAATTATTGTATACTGTAAGTTATAGATCATTTACATTATAAATAAAATAGGTATATCAGAAAAGTGTGTTTTTGCATATTTCAAACCTCAAATTCAAATTCATTTCATTCAATGATACTAATTACAAATTGTACAGTTTTTATAAATTCTAATTTAGAATTTAGATAAAAAAACAGCACATAAAATTTACAAAAATGGCCAGCAGCACCATGTGTTATAAATTTCTTCAGGACTGTGAATACATCTATTGTGGGAATAAGAATGTAGAGAATTTCGATGGCATTCGAAAATTCCTAAAAGAGTTTTTTAAAAATGAAAATTAAGGAGAAATAACGTTATCACTGAGTAAGTATTTTGAAAATGATCCCTAAAAAGTTTTTTCAAAGGTACATATTCAAGATTTTTAAAATGATGTCAAAATTACCCATTATTTTGACAGAATTAACCCTTGTGTGCACACCCGGGTACCCGGGTACCAACCATTGTACATTTTTGCATATAAGTGGAGTAAAAAGTTAAATTTCGCTTGGGGACTCCGAGCCTTCGTTATTTAGCACAGTTCTCAACAAATGGTGTATTTAAAATTTATTTAGGAATTTTTTTTTCAAAAATAATCGACTTCAAAATATAGATACGTCGCGGACACACTCAGGGTACCCGGGGATCCACAATATAAAAATTCAACTTTGAATGGATTATCAATTTCTTATCAAGTCATTTGATTCGTGAACGTGAAATGTGTTGAGTAATAATTCAATTTATAATATTTTGATTGATTTTTAATTCATCATTAATTATTCGTTACATTATGTGTGAGGCAACCTGACGTGCAATATTGTTTTGTGTGTTTTAAAGTGATTTGTACTAAAAATTAAGTGTCATTTTTACACCGAAACTAACACTTCATGGGGGTGCCATTTAGGGAAAAAATAAAGCCATTTTTTGGACCACCCTAATAACATACAAGTATTTTCAAAAAATTTTATTAATGACTTGTAGCACGTAAACGTAAAGATTTGTAAAAAAATCTCTTTAACTTGAAATATCTTCTTTCGTTTATGAAATTATGGCCTGATTGAAAATTGTTACAACCCTTTTTTGGAAGATATTCTAATTTTTCTCGATATTCCTTAATTCAATTCATTATCTTTAAACACAAACTCATTACAAGTTATCTCTTTGGCATCATCTTGGATTGTATTTGATGATTTAATTATTTTTGGATCAATTGATTTATCATAAAGTAAAGAAAAAATTTCTTTTAATTAAAATTTGTGGATAAATTCAAATCAATATTAATTGATAATTATCTTACAATCTATTGAAGATGTAGTTACTAAATCGGTATTAGAAGTTTCTAACTATCGAAGGTAGTCCTAAAATTTTTTCCATTTGTAGGCAAATGCTATATTTTTCGAAACAGGAATTTTTTCTGCAGGAATTCAGTTTGTCTGTTCACATCTTCCAAAACTTGAATCAAAGTTTCTGCATCTATTAAGCCCAGGTTGAAAGCAAAATGTCAATTAATTTTTAAAAATATTGAAAAAAACGTTACATTGCTGTTTTTGAAAAATTGGAATAACTCTAGAAATAATGAACATTTTTCAAAGTTCTTTGGCTCATGTAAAGGTAAGTCTCCATAGTATTTTTCTAAAATTTGAAGACATTTTACGATATTTTTCCTAGATGCTACCCAAGTTGGAAGTTGGTGCAAAAAAGTCGCAAAATTTCAAATAATTGCACCAAATGATTTAAAAAAAATTGTTAGCAGTAATATTTGTATGTTGTAAGTATTTACACATTTTTCAAATATGTTGATTTTTTTGCACCAAACATGACTTCAGGGCAGAATCTAGAACAAAAATTATAAAAATATCTTATTAATTGACGAAAAAGGTTTTATGTGAATATTATAAAAATAAGGCACTTTAGCAACAGCTCAAAAAACAAGCGTTTAGATGAGTGCCCCCTGTAGTATATGTTTGAGTCTGAGTTCTAAATCTACGTTTTGTTGTAACCAAAAAAGGTCAAATTGCAACATTTTCTCAGCACGTTTGCTTGGATTGTTACTTTCAATCAAGAGATAGGTAAAAAGTGTATAGAAGTTGTTTTTAGAGCATAAAATAAACTTTAAAATGACTCCTCAGCGAATATGCTACGACAAATAGTTTTCAAGTTATGAATTTGTTAATTAACATTTTTTGTTTTATTTCAGATTCCACAAATGACAGAGGGGTGGAGGAGCACTTTATTTTTTTTACACATTCATATTAAAAAAAAAACAATCTGTTGAAATCAATTTCGGTGAAATATCTAACAGATTGTTCATCTTCAAGAAAAAGTATGTTTAATGTGTCAAAAAAATTTCACATTATTTATAACAAATCGTTATAAACAATAATGTTCTTTCCATACGTACAGCTGCCAGAAAAATCGGAAAAAATTGTTATAACCATTCAGGAAGGTGGATTTTAATAGCTATTTTTCCAAAATCCTACGTGCAATATATTTGTTGCAACAAATATTATTTAAACAAATTTAATTAAACATTTCACAGAACTCCACTGGCAGCAGTAAATGGGAAAAAATATTGTTTTTAACGACGCATTATAAACCATTTGAAAATTTTTGTTGACATTTTAAACATACTTTTTCCTGAAGACGCACAATTTTCTAAACATTTTAGCGAAACTGAACTCAACAGATTTTATTACAAAATATAATTATTTGAAAAAAAGTACTCCCCCACCCCTGTAATTTTTAGATTCTGAAAAAAAACAATGTTTTTTAATACTTTAAACTATAGAATTCAAGATTCCAATAGCAAAAACCTGGTCGCGATTTTTTTTTCTGCAACAATGAGCATTCATCATCGATTTGTCTTTCACAAAAAACTCACAATGTTAATTAACAAATTCATACCTTGAAAACTATTTGTCGTCGCATATTCGTTAAGGGTTCATTTTAAAGCGTATTTTATGCTCTAAAAACAAAGTCCTATGCTCTTTTTACTTATCTCTTATTCGAAAATAACAATCCAAGCAAACGTGTTGAGAAAATATTGCTATTTGACGTTTTTTGTTAATAACAAAAATTTGTTCAAGAATTCAGACTCGAACTTTTAATAGCTTCAAAAATACGTTCATCCGAAACATTTGAAGAAAACTTTCCACAAGTTTCTCGGTTCTGCTAATTTTTTCTAGAAAATGGCCTTTTTGCTGCTAATTAAATTGTACTAAACAGGATAATCCGTGATATCAAAAAAAATTATAAATTACTTTTGCCCATTTTTCAAAGTATTTTTATACAGTCTTTTTTTAACGTGAATATTTGTTTACTTATTTCTTAGGCCTAAGTTACATTAACCATTCTATTTGTTGATATTTCAAAAAAACATCCAATTTTATAAACAATTATTTTTTCTAAAATATGATTTTATATTATAATTTTTTATCAAAAACTGCACGTATGAAAGATTTGCAATAAATTCAATATTTGCGAGTAGAAATGTAAAATAGTAATATCAAATAAAAGTAATAACTAATTTTGAATTGCATATTGTATTTGAAAACGTTAATAAATAAATTTAATATTTTCTTATAACAGACGTTTTTTTATTTGTTATCTTACGAAACTAATTTATTGCAAGGAAAATTTTTCCATTTTTTGTGTTATAAATACTTTTTTATCACTCTGTAAACAATTTTAAATTAAATCAAATTTGTACGCTTTCTTTTTTATTTTTGAAATTTGAATAAAAATTTTTCATTTCATAAATTCATATTATTAACATAAAAAAGTGGACATGTTGGAATTACATGTCAAAATCTAGCCTTCAGCTTTTTACTGTCGAACTTGAAAAAACTTTTAATTAAAAGTATTAAATTTTTTAAATATTTGATCAAATTAAAAGTTAATTAAATTTAAATAAAATCAAAATCTAAATAGTTCCTCAATTTTAAAGTCATTAGAATTTTATATTTCGATCATCAATCTGAATGAATTTCAAAATAAAATTCACAAAAATCAATTAATTTTAAGGCTGCGTACATTTTATTTATCTTACTTCTGGCATACATTTTTTGATAGTTTTTAAAATTAATTTTTCCAACAGTCAAAATAAAGAAACCAAGTAGATTTTTTGCATTTAAACCCCTACCTATAAAAATATTCAGTAAAAACTACAATTATTTCAAATATAAATATAGATTAAAAAATCAAGTCAAAGAAAAAAAATCTGGCTCATATAACAATTTGAAAGCATTTTTGCTCAGCATGAAAAATTAGGACCAGAGAACCTAACATTCGACATTAATGAGAAAAATAATTATTACATTTTTAATATATATCACTGGAATATATTTTTAAATATTATAACTTTAGAATTAAAAACGTTACTAACTTTTTTAATTTAGAGTCAAATGGTGGCGGAAGTGACGCTTGCAGAAACAGAATTTTTGATTGGCTCATTTGCTGTACTGAATACTTTTGATTGGCTGCAGGTGTGTAGCTGCTAAATGACTAGAGAAGGGGTAATTATTTCAAACTTTTCGGAGGGCAAAATAGAATAATTAAGAGTCATCTTTTATTAAAAGAAAATTATTTTTTTTTACTGAAAATATCACTATTTCATTTCTGGTAGAAAATTTATATTTTTTAGTTAAAAATTCATGTATTTGAACTATTCAACTATTGAGTTTAAAATTCATTTTTGTATTAAAGATTCATCATTATAGTAAGAAATCAATTTATTTCTCTAAAAATTATACTATTTTGTTAAAAATTATTTTTTTTTGTCAAGAATTAATTTTTTTAACTGAAAATTTAACTACTCGGCAACTATTTTGTTGAAAATTCATTCATTTTATTAAAAATTGGTCTTTTTTGGTAGAAAATTCAACTATTTAGTTCAAAATTGATTTTTTTATAGAAGATTCATTATTTACTAACTTTTAAAATTTAGAACCAAACAGTAGCGGAAGTGACACTCCAGAAACAGAATTCCTGATTGGCTCCTTCGTGCTAGTCAAAACTTCTGATTGGTTGCAGGTGAGCAGCTGCTGAATGACGTTGGGTGGGTTAATAATTTCAAATTTTTCGGGGGAAAAAAGAAGTATAATTAAGAGTAGCCTTCAAGCCCTTCAAATTGTGTTAACTTTTCTGAACAAACAAGACTGCTTGTTTCTTTATTTTAAACTTTTTATGATATATATCAAAACATTTTAACCCGTACAGGTAGAAATAGCAGATGTTCGACATTACCGCCCTCCAACAGAGTTTCCGACGTTTTCGTGTTTATCCCACGTTTATTCCGTTAGGCGTTTATGACCGCAAGTGCAACAGACGAACAGTGTAACTATTTGGCGCCAACTGATATTTACAAGATTTCATTAGAGAACTAGATTGTTTTTCACAAATAATAAGTACGTATAACATCTTATATTTAAATTCTGCAGTTGAATTAAATCCGCTAAGTATTACTAGAAATATCACGAATTATATTAACCTAACCTCAAAATATTGCAGTGCCACCAAAGAAAGGACAAAAACGTATTGCCGCTGCTCCAGAAAGAGAGGCGAAGCCTTTAAAGCGGACCAAAAAGCAAGGTATATTCTAGATTTAATAAATTGAAAAACCAAGCTGCTTTTAATTCATAAAAATCGTTTCGTTTTACTTCTTTTCAAGTGACCTTGTTGTAGCATGAGACTTAGCATTTCCTGGATAAATGACTAAACTCTAGACAAAGTTTGCTTTTAGTGAAAATTTTATTGTTCTTATTTAATTCATAGTTAATTATCTTACTGTTAGCTATTTTCAATTATTAATACGATACGATTTTTGGATTTTCTTACCGTTCTAACGGTTGTAACCTCTAAATGCCAAGTTGCATTGTATATTATGCAAATGAAATTTCATAAAGTGACCGTTACACGTTTCTCAGGCATAATTTAAATCAATAAAATTTGTTTTAGAATATATATATATTGAATGGAGGAAAGTAAAATGTCTTTGGTGCAAAATTCACAATTTTTTAATCATTCCCTGGTTGTTTAAAATATCGGAGTTGGAATTTTTCATAGGCTTAAACACTCTTCTGTATTAAAAAGTAAATCGAAATATTTTTCTTCAGAAGAGGACGGTAGCTCTTAAAAAAAATTGTATGTAGGGTAAATTTAGTAGAATGATGCCAAGGAAAATGCTTAATTAAAAAATAAAGTCGAAAAACTAGCAAAACATTGTTTCTATATTTGCAGGGTGGCCACTCACCCAGGAGAACCGGGATAAAGCCGGGACAAAAATATAACACCGGGAGATTTCCCTTATTTCATAATTCGCGCATTTTGTATGTTTTGAGTAAAAATTAATTTTTTTTTTAGAGAGAGAAAGAGAAATCACATTTTTTAGTAAAAAAATCTATGCAGTATTTTTTAATGTCACTTGATACTACATTATATGATACTCATCAATAATATAGTCATCGTCTTTAAAACTTCTATAATTTTAATTTAAATGTATGGTTCTGAATGCGCGATTCTAAAAGTTTAATCTTCAAGTTCTTGAAACTAAAGTTTTGTCTTAAATTCATTTTTAGATAAGTTTGTAAATTTGGAATTTCAAATTTCACAATATTTTAGTTTCAAAGTCAAATATTTAAAATGTCAGGACAATTTCGC